>JAAAKQ030345257.1:10165-24253 GCA_010016005.3 Zanna intricata
CCTTACTATCTTATTTCATTTAATGTATGTTTTAATATTGTTAACATGATTAATAGATAAATAAACACATCTCTTCAGTCTCTACATTTAACACCATTACATTTTTACAGTCCATTGCTGCTACTGTTCTCCTTTCCTTAACTCTTTTCTAATAATCTCTTTTGATTATGTTTCAGTTTTTTGTGTAGTGTTCTGACCAAATAAGTGTTACTTTTTATTAGTTCATGAGCTAGTGTGACACCAATTGTTAACGTAAATAGTCCATCCAAAATTAAGATAAGGTCCAGTCAACTATAACACAACTTCAGTGGAAACATTGGTGTTAGCTGTAGCTTCTTTACTAGCATAAACATTGTATGCAACTGTATAATGGTCTTTAATGCATAGTTTAAATGCCATAATGATGAGACTTATTCTGTAGGTATTGATGGAAAACCACATGCCTTCTAAATGGAATTATGTTCTCTTCTATGCACATATGCTTCAGGAATATAAGCATTTTTAAAATGTTCAATAACCATTCAATTATTTGTTGCACTTTGTAGAGTCGATCTCCTGGTGGAACAGCAGAATTATTCAAACAGTGAAAATTAGCTAGCAATGGTTCATATCTGTTCTGAGATATGAAATGTGACGCTTTAATAAAATAACTATGAATTTTTCTTTCAATATATGCGAAAGAAGGTAATATTCCCATCTACACTGTGATAACAAGGAAATATCAGTGTCTATCCATTTTAATATTTTAACACTTAGTGAGATCTATGCTGCTGCTTTTCGACTGTTTGCATAACAGTTTGTCTTGGTAACTAAATGAAGTATTATTTCATTTGTAACAAAAAATTCAAAAAAAATCGATTGATTGACACAGCTTTGCATGTTTTCTATTATATCTGGATTTATATCACATGGCTCATTAGAAAGATTGACCAAAATTATTACTGTTGGGTTCACCAACAGGACTCCATGTAGAAGTAAGCTCAGCTTTACCAGTAGTAACATCACAACCACTATCACTGTACGTGGATTTTGAATAGTTAAATTTGTTTCATCTTCAACAAATTCTGTCACATGTTCACATGTTTCTTCATCAGTTTCAGAAGATAACTCCTCTAAATTCAGCTGATACTCTGGGTTTGCATCACTGTTGTACAAGCCAAATACATCTTCATCACTACTAGACAATTCTGCTAATACTGATGAAATTCCCTCATCAGATAATATACTTATTTTTGTGTTGCTATAACATGAAGTAAGGTTATATAGTTCTAATTTACAGAAATTATAATACTCACTAACAACGAAATTAAAGCTTTATGAATTAAAGTAAGAGATTACACTGTAGGAATATAGTAAACACAATAGTCCCAACACTTCAGAATCTCCTTTTTATAAATATAACCTATCGCACAATATGTCATATGTTTGTAAATATTACAATGCCATTTGTATATAGACAATAACCAATAACAATGCTTTGTTATATGTCTTCTAAAATTGCAATAAACAAATTACATACAATATAAAAAAACACTCACAGAAAACTATAACTGCGTTCAACATATTGATATTTCATTCCACATGACAAACACAATATATGAAATACAGACTGGCTAACAACACTGAATCACTCCCAGAGGTCACGACTTTTTAAACTGCATATAAAAATTACGTGAATGTGAACTATAGTACTGTCACATGGCCTCCTAGTAAAGACATGCATGTTGCCCAATTTTGATTCATGCAGCCTGCAGAGACAAGTTACTGTGAACCTTTTATGGGTCACAGAGCCTCAAGTTAACATATTTTATTTTGATCAAAAATAGTTGTAGCCTGAAAAGAGTTATCACTACAAAATATGTGGCAGTCAATGTGTTAAGGTATGTGAATAAGTCTGATGTCCTGAAGAATGCTTTGCAGATTTTTATAAAAACCAAGGCAATACAGGAAAAGAACTTGTTGATTCAGTTTTTGAATTTCTGGCTTATACATTCAGAATTGCCTTGGACAATCATTCGATAATGCTTCAAATATGTCTAGGTTCTACTCTGGATTACAAAATTCAAAAGAAAATCCTAAAAGAAGCAAATCCATTGATATTTTATGTGCCATACTATGCTCATTTCCTTAATTTGCGGGGTGGCAGTGTGACAGACTGCTGTAATTTTTTTAGATAATTTTTTTATTTATTACAAGGTCTCTATAATATTTTTTCTTGATTGACTCATTGACAGAATATGCTAGAATCATTTTTCAAGCCTGGTGATAAGAACCTCTTCATAAAACTGCTGAGCATAACAGGATCGTCAGCCAAAGAAGAAGCATGCAAAAGTCTCAATAGAAATTTTGAGGCAATTACAAAGGCAAAAATTAAAGCTTTATTAAATAAAAAATAATCAATCAATAACTCAAAATAATCAATTTTAATCATGTAAAAGTATGACATGAGCCAAGATGAAAATGAAAAAACAAAGAACAACCAGCCAACGGGCTTTTAAGGTAACTTGTTTGCGCTGAAACTTTGTTTACTGCAGCCTTATGGGGTGACATTCTCAATAAATTTTACTGTTATTGAAAAGATAAAATCACACCATATGAATAGCTGTAACTGTGATACTGTAATAATCTCTGACCTATTTGTTGATGAATTGGAAGATCTATTTAACTTCTATAAGATGGCTATTGAAAAAATTAAAGACTGTCCATACTGTTCTTGAAGCTGAATTCAGTGATTAATGTCTAGAAGATAGGCCTAAAAGATAATGAAAGAGGAAGAAGTTCTTTGATGAATCTGACTCATCTGAACCAGGAGAAGAGGAGAAAAAAGAAAACATAGACCGTATTTTTCAAGAAAACTTTACATGATCCTTAATAAGCTTCTTTTGTACTTGAATAAAAGAATCATTTTCTATAAACAACCGTTCAATACTGGGTGATTCAAAAAGAACCTCACAAATTTAAAAAGCATATAAAAATTTATTTAAATAACTTACAGATTCAATTAAGGTCTCATTTTGTAGCAAAACACATCAAGTTTTAACTCATGTAGTTCATTAGTAGTGAATTCGGTCACCTGCGCTGTCACCAGTGTTGTTAAAAATGGATACATTTACTGGTGTAGAATGTGCTTGCTGTGTGTTTTGGTTTCACGATTTGCATTCAGCAACTACAGTTCAACGTAGTTTTCGGCAAAGAGTATGGGAGGGAGCCTTCTAGTTGGCGTACAATTTACTCTTGGCACCAAACCTTTATAGAGACAGGTTGTTGTGTTAAATACACAAAATTATCAGGCTATTCAGCTGCTGTCAAACTACCCAGGAAATTGTGCACATAGTCCAAAGGAATTGACTAGACATGTGTCACATCATACTCGCATTCCACAAACCACTGTTTGACGCATACTGTGTAAATGATTGCACTTGAGACCACACAAACTAACTATGGTTCAACATATTACAGTTGATGACAAAATTGCTCAGCTGTAATTTGTTTTTGTGTAGAAATGATGGATAGAATTGTAAACAATTACATTTTTAGACAATGTAATTTTTAGTGATGAGTCAACAATTCACATCATTGGCATGGTGGACACCCATAATTTCCAAATATGGGATAGCGAAAACCTTCATGAAACTTTACAACACATTCATGATAGCCCTAAGGTCAATGTTTTTTGTGTCCTAAGCAAACAAACACTATAGAGCCTGTTCTTCTTCCAGGAGGCAATCGTAAATGGTTTCATTTATCTGGACTTCAAAATCTTCTAATTCTTCTGTAAGACCATGATGACCAAGATGGATGCCATTAGTATCATCAAGACTGGGCACCACCTTACTACTGCCTAGAAGTCTGAGATTTTCTTGATACAAGTATCAAGATTCCCAGGTCAATGGATTGGTCATGAAGGTCCAATTGCATAGCCACCTTGCTCCCCAGATTTTACCCAACAAGATTTTTTTCTTGTGTTTATGTTTCACCTTTGCCTGCTGATTTTGTTGAGTTAAGACTTTTAATGAAGACCACAGAGCAACCAACCAGCTGGGTACAATCCAAAATGAAATTGAATTCATGTGGTGTGTATGTCACATTACAAATGGAAGTCGTATCGAACCAAGTAATGTTGGATGACAAACTTGATGTGTTTTTCTGTGAAATGAGATCTCAACCGGATCTATAAGTAACCTCAATAAATTTTTATATGCTTTTAAAGTTGTAATTTCTTTTTGAATAACCTGGAATTTTAAACTATCAGAAATCAACAATTATTTGAAATCTACTATTTCTCAGAAGTTCATTTAACTCTTTATGGAATCAAAAAAGACTTGACTCTGAAACTTGATTTTAATCATGTTATTAATAATTTTCCTCATATCAAAGCAATACGAAAACAGTTTTGGTGTACTTTGTTTCACTTGTTTTAGAAATTTCACATAAGTAAGTTAGCTTTTTAGGTAATATAACCTCTAGATGCTTAAAAACTATTAATTATGTTTTTAAAAATTGTTATCTGTCAGTACATTTTGCAACATGTTTTGAAAATTTGATTTTCACCTTAGTAATTACAGTAGTAAAGTATAGAAAGTTAATTTAATCAGGGAGAATACAGTAGGATGTATCAGTGTGTAACTTGTTTATGTTGTTTTGAAATTTTGAAAGAAAATTATAACAAACTTTTATAATTTATGAAGGTGATTTAGTAGGATAGTGGGAATAGTGTTGGTTAAAAATTGGATCCAGAGGAGAATAGACAAGGGGGAGAGACAGGATTTGTTGGGTAGGCTTAGGGTTGGCAAGTTTACTTAGGTCCATGGGCTCTAAACATGTAAATCTAGCTGTGATCATACTTAACATGAGTACATAAGCCATCATGATGTAATAACATCTGATACAAGTTACTTATTAGAGTGATGTTTTATCTAAGAAATTATCCATGTAAATAAATAAATTTTTTGTTCTGATTGGTACATAATAATAATATCCGAACTGTAGGAATCGGTAGATATGCTACTGTATGGATAAAAAAAAAAACTACCCCAGCATTTGCCTGGATAGACCAAGGAAAACCATGGATAAAATCTTAATCAAAGCAAGATTAAAATATATAAAATTATTATAAAATAAAAAATAGTGATGATTAACGTTTATATTAAATATTTAAAATGTAAAAACAAAATTATTTTTCGGGTAAATGATTTGAAGCACACATTTATACTCAAGTTGAGTGAGATGCAAAAACTTAAGGTATTTTATTTTTTAATTGGTATTAAAAAAAGTAATACTTTTTTTGTAAAAGCATTGTTTAATTGTTTTAAATAAATTGGTGATAAGAGTTTTTAAAACTGTTTGGTAAATTATTAAAAATAGCAATGTATATATAAAAAGATCCTTTCTGATAAGCCAAAATATTGAGTTAAGATATACAAAGACTTAAATGAGAGTTTTAAATGGGAAACATTTTAAAACGCAACCCATTTAAAAAAAAAAGATAATGAGCTATATTTAATGTGATTATTTATGAATATTACAATACTTGGTCCAAAACAATATTGAGAACAAATTATTTTATAACAAATATTGGAAGTGTCTATCAACATTTTCATTAATGAAGTCTTTAACCTCTTTTTCATATTCTGTGCAGCCTCTCAAAATGTACTTCTTCCAATTTTTCATAATTCTTAAGTTATGTTGTCTTTCAATTCTTTAAATGGTGTGTGGATTATTTTTGAATACACAACCTTTTAGATATCTCAAGAGAAAGAATTTACCAAAGAAATTTCTCAAAACTTTTTCTCTAATTTTATTTATTCTAAGTTTGCAATAAATTGCATTACAATTTCCTGGTAGAGATTTGCATTAAAAGAATATATGACCAATTATTCTTGTCCTGGAAATTGCACTCCACATACCATTTTTCTGTGGGTGTACAGGTCGTGAATGGATGATGTAAGGACTGTTGGAGCTCCAGTAGCAATCATTCCAACTATTAATGTAACCACTCAAAGAGATGGAAGATTATATCAGTTAATTATAAAATAACAGGTTTTGCTACCAATCTCTTGATTCAAAATTGGAGTGAATTATTAAGAATTGTTCAAGCTCGGGCTACTGAAAACATTAGTCTTGTATAATATGTCCTACCATTATACATTTTGGAAAAAAAATTAAGCCATAAAGTATACTGGTACTTAATATGTTAACAACAGTATTTGATCTCACAAATTGTTAAAAAGCGGAGTTTTTGTTTCTGGTCAAACAAAAATCTAAGCAATCATGAATGGTCAAACAATTCAATGATCTGAATCTTTTTATGAAAAAGATATGGACACAAAAGACTTATCAACAACAACTTGAAGAAAAATACATAATTTGAAATTTAAAAATTCAAGCCACCATCTCTTGGTTTAGAGTTTTCAAGATATCTCTACAGCAATTTTCTGTTCTCACTAGGTTTTAGGTTACAATAAATTCTTACATATTAACTACTTACATGTTAATGGAAGACAACAAACAAATATGAATGGAATTTGCATTCAAATATTTGATATGTTAAACAAAACAAGGCGATATTTTCTAATTCAGTTGTTCCATAGAAAACACAACATAATATTGTGAAACATTTTATAAGTTATACTGCATTATTGGGAATCACTGAAGAGCATTTCTGCATAGAAATGAATAAAGAGCATTTCTGCTCTTTGACAAAGAGCTTTCTTGACAAAGAACATTTCTGAATAGTCTTTTAATGGCTATCACATCCTGCAGTTATTAGACATCAGTTTTGAGCAAAATTAAGATGGTTCTTCAGCCACCCATCTTATCGTATGGACTTTGTTCTGAACAACTTCCATCTGTTTAAAAAGTTGACGAAATTTTTAGGAGGCAAGTAAATAATGATTGATGACAAATTGAAAGAAATTATCAAACAGGACAGGTTCAGAGGCTGAATGGACTGGTTGGAAAGGAGTATGACTGCATTATTTTGAAGCAAATTGCTATCATAATTACTTCAGTTTTGATACTGATTGTGTAGAAAATAAGCTAAGGTATATAATTTTAGTAAAATAAAACTTAATTGAAGTACTTTCATAAAAATCATTTTTGTAATTAATCACTACTTTAAGATAGCATTATCATTTTAAGGTTAACGCATTGATTGCAACGAAAAATTTGTAGTCCTCAGCTTTTATTGATTGAGTACTGCTGAATTTTAGTAAAGAATAGGTAACAAAAGAGATGAATGGTAAATACAGTTCATTACTTGACAGTCTTCAATGTCTTATAGTCTCAGTTACATACTTATGCCAGAAACAGAATAGTTTCCAAAATAAACCAAAAAGAAATATTAGTATATAACTTTGGAAATTTACAAATCACAGAGATTATGAATAAAAAAACCTTTAAGGAGCTATTTGTTAATGTTGTTTCACAATGGACCATGGGAGCAAAGTTTATATATTGATTGCATTTATGCAAAATAAACAATATTGTGTTATTTAATAATAATCCAATCTGACATTCTTATGGAAAAATCTTATAAATTAATATTTCCCTTTAGATTATTATTTCCTTTTTTGGGGGTTATCAGTAATTTTCCTGATTTGATACTTTTCTCTGTAGTTCCTTAATGTGCTAATGTTTTATTCTCAATGTAATTATTACATCTTATTTCTCACTTATCTATAATTTACCACAAGATTTAAAACAAAATATATTTGGAATTGCAGTTTAATGTGGTTGAAATTAGTATTTATTTAATTTCTTGCTTAATAGTTGATTACTGGTCAGTGAACTGTGTAAATATTTTTATTATTCTGGTAAGATTTTATTTTTTAATACTTCTGCACCATTTTTAGTTAATTTTAGTTTGTTTTCTTTTTATTTTTTATGATTTCTGGCTGTTAAATTTATGATATCATTTTTGTTTTATTTGAATTATTCACTGTAGATTTTTCACTTTAACACTTTATGTATTTCTTTTTCTTTCACACACATGCACGTTCTGATCTTCTCTGCACACCCTGATCCGGTAGAAATAAACTGTGGTCACCCTGGTCTTCTCTACAATGGATGGCTGGAAAATATTGAAGCTGGCACTGGTCTAGGTGCAAGTATTATTTTCCGTTGTCATGAAGGAATGAAGCTGGAAGGAAACACATCTACTGTCTGCCAAATTGATGGAAGATGGCGTTACCCACTGCCTCTTTGTCTTGGTATGATTTGTAAAGTTTAAAAGCATACACTAATCATTGTTGTAGTAATATGTTGCTTTCATCAAAGATGTTATCAATGAGTGTATTTTTAAAGAGACTTTCTTTCCTAATTCTCTTTTCTTATTTCCTGCAGCTTGTTTTCTTGTTTAATGTGTATCTATTTTCTTTCTCAGTTTCATGATATGTTTTTAGTGGATCTATTTATTTATTCACCAAAAATATCTTTATATATATTTCATTACATGAGTGATGCGAGTCCTTATTTAACTCCCCACTGACCTACATTTTTTGGGATTATTTTATGGAAAAACTATATGAAACTGGATGCAGGCTTAAAATATAGTAGTATTGTAGATCTACAAAAATATAATGCTTGTGTAACTGCAGAATCGTTAATGAATTTCTATTATTGGCAAACAGTAATGGAGTAAATGTTATTCATACAGTTAACTCACAATTGTCTCATAACAATTTGAATGAATACTGCTAATTATCATGAACACACAAGCTTGAGTAAGATATGATACAGAGAGGGAGGTAACTGGCATGCTTTCAATTGTTGACCAAACAGATCGGAGTTTGTCATTGTTTGAATAAACACAAACATTCATTTAATTGTTGTGTTACTTCAACTACAAAATAATAAACAGAAAGGCATAAAACAATTATGAATGTAGTGCACATATTTTTCTAGTATTTTTTGTCAAGTCTGTAGTGGTCCATTAAGAAAAGTAAGTAAAAAATAACTTATTTTAACAATAGGGAATATACCTTGTATGCTGGAAGGTAGAGCACAAGAAATAACAGTTAGAACTGGAATGATGAGATTCTAAGTAATCAACAACAAATGCCCAACCATTAGGATTTTTTTTTAAAAACTGATTTATAATTTGAGAATGTAGAGCAAAAAAAAGTATTAAATCTTGTAGCATTAGTAAACTATGTTGGTGAAATTTAAGAATAAAGAAAATTATCTTTAGCAACACTGTTATGAGTTCTCAAAATCTAACAGTCTTAAAACTTTCAAAAGTGTACACAAATGTGCTACAACTGAACAATCTTCATTTAGGTAACTGACTTAATTCATTTGTCAGTCGTTAGTACACTTGCATTTTGCTTTAATCTTTGGAAAGAAAATGATTTTAATGAATAATGTTTTTGGATATGTACAAGATGGAATTTATGAAGAAAACTTACTTCTCCTGATCAACTTCCAGTAATGATTCTGATTTGACTTGATAAGAATGGAGAGAGTTATGAAAATAAAGGCTGTTTACTGATACTTTCTGTGGTGAAAATACAGGAAAATGGATCTTTGAATTGTTCTAAAAAAAAATTCCATTGCATCTGGCACTTACAGTAGCAATTCATATAAGTCCCAAGGTTTGCCATTTGACAAACCAGTTATTGACTTCCATAGAAACAATTTTCTTTAGGTTAAACTTATAATAGCATTACCTAAATTCATCATGAGTTAATATTTGAATAAGATAAATTATTTAAAAAAATTCTTCTTCTACTCTCTTAGTTCATCATTTAGATACATCAAAACATTTAAATTACTGATTGTATAACATAAAAAATAAATGATATATTGTTTAATTTCAGTATAAAATATCTACCTTCATTTTTAAAATGGTTAACAGTACATCTGTAAAAAATTAAATCAGTAACACAGAAAATAGTTTTCCATTATATTTTTCTGTTTTCCTTATATCTTACAAAACACACTTTATATCAATGGGCATTACTAAAAGAAAAAAACAATTAAAATTAAATAATTAAAAAGGCAGAACAAAAATTAAGGAGCATGGCAACCATGTAAGTCCTTTCAAAGTCCAGGTTTTGGTAGTTCAACAGCATATAAAAAATTTTGTATACTTTCAAGCTAATAAAAATAACTACAAAATTGAAATCTTTACAAGACATGTATACAATGTTACCTTTAGATATGAAATGTGAATAGAGTTATTAATTTAGAATGAATTTTCAAAAAAACAGAATTCTCATCACTTCAGGTGTTAAGCTTTTTGACTTGTTTTAATTTAAAGTGTGTAAAGATAAATTTTATCATTACTCTCCCCGAATTTTAATGCCACTTACAGCTAACTATACATACTTACTATATAGTATACTTACTATACAGCTAATAGTGAAATTTAAAAAAAATTGATTTATGTACTTGACATTTGTAGCAATAATTTTTATATACTTATCACTTTTCTAATATTTATTTTTGTTTGATTCTGATAATCTAACAGTGGATAAATAAATGGCTGTATTCTAAATATATATCTTAAACTGTACTTCATGTCACATTATACATTTTTAAATAGCATGAAACATCTACAAATTTAATTTTTTTTAACTCATTTGTTGTATGTTTTGTGATTAGTACAGAATAGTAAGTGAATTTTCTGTCAATTTTCTAGCTCCATGTGTTGTGCCTCAAGTTTCTCAAGGAAAAGTGATTGTATCAAATGCCACACGACCTAATATTACTGCAGGATCATCTGGTGATTCTGTGATGGTATCACATGGTGATCATCTCTCACTGGAATGTGAAGATCGATATGAACCTGCATTTAATAATACACCAATAACTTGTAACAACGGAACATGGTCTCATATTCCACGCTGCCAACCAGGTAATTAATAGTTATTCAGGCATTTTATTTAAGATTGGAGGCAACAATGTAATTATGTTAGATAACAATTTATCATCAACAAAAATAGAATAAAGAATCTTTTATCATGTTATATTTCAGTGTAATCATGCATATTGTTTTAATTTAATAAAGAGTTAGACTTTTTTCAATGATGTTTTATTTGCCCTTTTTTCTCAATAAAATTTATAGTATTAATTTTTCAATAAATTTACATTAATCTGGTTTGTTGTGATTGATAATATATATTTAACACCATTACAATAAAAAACAGAGGAAATATTTTATTTATTTTTAAAAATTGTATAAAAAAAGAATATTTCAATTGAACATATTCAACGTTAATATTGTATGCAAGTTAGATCCACATCCCCACAGACTATTTCCCACCATAATTTAATTTTTACTCAGTGCTTACAACTCACTTTTACATTATAGTTTGAAACTACTTAACTACTCAATAGCACTGTAAAGTCAGATAATAGTGAAAAAAATATCGGTAGAGCCATGGTAATCATGATAGCAGTAGTCCAATTCTTTCAGGACTTAGAAGAAACGAGAAAGCTTCCTGATGCCATATATATCTCAAGATGAAAAAGGTAAATACATTATCTTCTGTATATAAATATATATTTAGATTTAAAGAAACTTATTTAGTGGTTTTAATAATATTAAAGTGATTTTAACATTTTTGAAGTTAATCTTTTTTCTTCAAGAGCCAAATAATAATTTAGAGCTGTTTGAGCTTTCTAAAATTTATAAATGATTGTTTACTCAGAAATACTATAATATTCTTTATTTGACATATGCGTTTGATCTTGATGAGTTACCAAGGTATAAATATTTAAGTTTTTGTTATTTTAAACAATTTATCTGAAAAAATTATTAAAAAAGTCATAACATATATGATAATAAGTTTTAATTTTTAAAATACTAAAAAATGTTGTACAGTTAAATTAAATCTCAGAAAATTTCTAAAGTATTATGATTATGAATAAATTAAAAGATATAGCTAACATTTCACAAATTTCTAAAAATATTAATAATTTTTAAGTATTAAAAATAAAATTTGATTCCTTTGGATAGAATACAAATTTTATAATTACAAGAACTATAAATCTGCTTTAAAACAATTTTTCAAAAAAATATAGTTTCACCCAGTACCACCCAGTATGTAAAATTGATCTAATTAAGTCTAATATCTTGAATACTATTTTTGTAAGTTGTAAGGAATAACATTTATGTTCTTACATACGGGTCTTTTTTTATTTGGAGATCTCAGTTTTCATATAAAAAATCTGTACTAGATATCTATCTTCTAAACCAAGATGTGATGAATAATCTTTCTTTTTATAAATACTTATATAATATGATTTATTATAAATAACACAGAAATCTTTCTACAGTTAAAAAGGAATTCATTTTATAGTCTATGCAATCAAAATGTTTGTTGTTTTAATACATTTCTATTTATATAAATGTTTTTTCGTAAATAATAATAAATTACAAAATGTAATTTTTTTGTATTTTTCCTTAAAAAATAAATAAAAAGTTATAAAAGGTTGTGAATAACTATAAATTTCTTGTGAATACTATGCAAAGCTAGTTGACCATTACATTTAGGTTAGTTTTTACCATTGTTACTGTTTAGATAATTTATTTTGTATCATTATATCTAAAGAAAAAGTATTATTTATAGCATTATCTCTTATGATTATTTTTCAGAATTAACATTAGTGTCTCCACTGATACTTAGTCCTCAACAGGATTACGAAGACCACAATTGCCATTCTTACCAACCATACTTCTTGGAGAAATTGTGAATTATTTATTACTCAACTTAAATTTTCAATTGTTTGGGTATTTACAGTTTACAGGTTTTACAATTAAAAACTTGGATTTCATAAATAAAAATGCAACTGAGGTTGAGAAGTTGTTTATCATACAAGTTCAAGATGAGCATGGACTGTATGGTCTGTGCCTTTTAAATAAGCATTGATGGATGTAATACTAGCATCATGAGCAGAAAATCAGTGGCATCATTTCTTCAGGTGGTAGTCATTCTCAGTTAGAGGTGACTGTATCGGCCATGAATGTGCCTCATATATTTAAAACAAATTTTGAAATTTGTGAGTTTGTACCCCACAGAAACAATTATATAAAAATGTTGTAACTGGTTCACATTTTCTTGAGGAAGAAAATGTTTTAAATAAACATATTGATAACATATGTAAAATATTATTAATTTTATTTTAATACTTGATTTTATTAAATTATTTACAAGTTCAAAGCACCTCTGGGCCAAGCCACAGTGGTTCTGGCACATACACCTTATGTGTCATGACTAAAACACACAATTTTCTTTAGTAAAAAAAAAAAAAACCTCAGGTTTACTGAAAACATAATATAGTACTGATACAAACAACAGTTTGACACATAGACAAATAACTAAACAGTTCTGTTTTGTACTATAAATTTTATTTTTTGTTTTTTTTCCCCAGTATTGCAGGTTTCTTAGTGTTCTGCTTAGCTGAATTCTTCACACGTATCTTGCTAAGAATTATAATAAAATTGTATCTACATCTCTTTTCCTACAAGCAGTTTGGAATTACATTAGAAAAACATTTTTAACAACATTAACAAAATTTTAATCACATTAACACCAAGTTTCAAGATGTCATATTTTAGATTTCTATGTAAATAAAATGAAAAAACAATGAGTAGATAAATATAGAAGTAAAAAAAATAAAATTACCAAAATGCAATAAAATATCATATCTGGGCTTCAACCAAGATTATAATAAAATAAAAATAACATTTTAGAAAGTATTTCCACATGTTAGAGTTATTAACTAGTACACCTTATTTCAAACTTTATTGTTTATAGCTATGAATTTTGAAGTTTATGAAATGTTTAAAAATAATTAAATTAATGCTTATCTAGACTATTTGATTTTTTATTTGATTATTTTCACCTTATGAAGTTAAAATTATTATCTTGAATTTATCTTGCCATTCACACTGAAAAACTTTTCCAGTTTATATTGTAGATTTGGCAGAAATCAATTTTTTTTGGAAAAAATTCTACTTCATTTCATTGATGGTCAAATCGAAATATCATTATAGACTGAATACAGAAAGAATAAACATGCCACACCACAGTTAAGTTAAAAGTAGTTTAACTTTTGCTGAAAATACCAAAAAAAAAAAAA
>JAAAKQ030345368.1:14992-26114 GCA_010016005.3 Zanna intricata
ACAATAGAACTCTAGATTTCGAAATCAACTGATTTGAAATGACGAGTTTATCACAAGACCAACCCTTCTCATTTTGGGTCTGGAATATAATACACGTATAAGTGCCAAAGTTACTTTAATTTTATAGCTTATTAAGCAATGAAGAAATATTCACATTTTGCTGGGTAATATTAGAAAAAATAATCAAATTAAAAGAAAAACAGAATACAAATTTTTTTTATTGGAATAAATTTTAAGAAATCTTCGAAAAATATTCGTATTTAGATTAAGATTAATACATATTTTTTTAATAAAATTTTCTCTATAATGAAAATCGAAGTTGGTTTTTTCGGGAAATTTCCTCACCTATTGTATATATATATATATATATTTATTAATAATTTAATTAATCACCCTATATAAAGATATTTGAGCCAAATTTGAAGAAAATCGGTTCGATCAATCTTGCGATGTCCAAAAGCATTGCGATATACATACACATGTTTTTCTTTGGTCTAGATGAATTAGTTGGATTCTAAAACGAAAAAATTTTCAGAAAACTTTATACTCCATTTTTGATGTAAGCTAAAGTATATTCCCCGGGAAAGTAAAATCGTGAAATATTATGTAAATTATCGGTGAAAATTGTGATTAACTGTATAACTGCCTTTAAAACATAAATATAATTTAACACATTTCAAATCATTTTAAATTAAATGTATCGAAAAGAAGATATTAAAATACACAATAAATTTATAGATTAAAAAAAAATTAAATACAAAGAATATTAACATTTAGAGTTAATTTTTGGAAAAGTATTGTTCATAGTACGTTTTACAGGATTAAAATATTTATCAAAAAATTTTAACATAAACGTAAAAAAAGAGATCATTAAATTTGAGTTAGTTACACATTGAATTTTTGTAGCTTTTTTTTTTTTTTACTAATTCAGTTTTTAAACAGTTTTAGAGATAAAATTCTTGAGTGAGTAACTGATTCATGATTACTTCTAAAATTATTATACATCAAACAAGTTACTAATTGTAAAACAAAACTAACGGCTATTTAATATTTTTGTTTTTTCGTTTAACCTCCGGAACCACCGTTAGATATAACTTCAGAGGATGAAATGAATGAATTGTAGCGTGTGTGAAAAATGCCATGCCTGACCGGAATTTGAACCCGAGACCTCCGGATGAAAGGTTGAGACGCTACCACTCGCGCCTCGGAGGCTGGCGGCTCTTTGTCCTGGTAACATTTTTTATAACATAACAAACATATATTCTCCCCCGGATGATAATTTAGGTAACTAGCTACAGTTAAACTTTCTAAAGAGCTAGAAACGCAGGTAAATATGTAGCTAAGTAGATCTCTGAATCAATAAAGCTTTATTGGAAGTACTGAAAGATAATTATATACCAAAAATAAATTTATAAAAGAAATACCATCTCCTTAAATGACATCATTATTATGCTTTTTTTTTTCAATTAATAAATAGTAAAACTTTTTAAACAAGACCTTAAGAATTATTACATAAAAACAAAAAAAAAAAAACCATTAAAATGCTATAAAAATAATATTCGGCATTTAAACCATCTCCTTTGCTTGGAGGCTACATTAAAAATTCAGATCGTTATACTTCGATACTTGAACATAATTTTAAGACCAAATTTAAGTTAAAATAGAGGGTTATGTCGGTAATATAATTCAGTGAACAAAAACGAATAAATAGTGATTTATTCAACCCGAATCGACTCGAAATGATTTCAAATTATTTTCAATAGAATTTAGTGCGTTATATCAATTAAGTTAATAGTAATCTAGATTATACAATACGTAAGAAAGATAGTCATTTTCAGAATAAATAGATTATTATTATCGTATGATAATACATACTTTTAATAAGCCTCATACTACTAAACGCACATTTGCCACTATGATAAGCGCTTCAGGTCAATGCGTAATGTTAAAATCCCATTAAAATGCAATTATAGTTTCATTTAAGTATATAAAAATATATTACGTGAGGTCTTACTTACATAAGAGTTTCATTAGATTACTACGTTCAATAATATTCCGTAAAATTCATTAAAAAAATACCCCTTTTAAAGCTATTTCTTAATAAATCTTTCTAGGAAAATAACCAATTTTGCAAAATTATTTTTAAGTTCATATTTGGAATTTCTCTTGATACTCCTGCCAGTGTCATTCACTTTGTTGTCAATTATTGCTCTACTCTAAAATTTGGAAGCCCACCGGGCTGGTTTAGTGTTTAACGCGACATCACAAATCGGCTAATTTCGAAGTCGAGAGTTCTAATCCTAGAAGGGTACCTACGAAGGGATCCTAACGTTCAAATCCTAGTAAAGATAAACTTTTATATCGGATTTGAATACTAGATTGTGGATACCAGTGTTCTTTGGTGGTTGAGTTTTCTATTAACCACACACCTCCAGAGTGATCGACCTGAGATTGTAAATGACTACACTTCATTCACATTCATACATATTATCCCCATTCATCCTCTGAAATAATACCTTACGGTACTTCCAGAGTCTAAACATAAAAAGATAGAGTCTAAAATTTGGAAAATTGAAAGATGTTTAATTTTTTAAATTCATAAAATAACCCGCGTTTTGTTGTCTGTAAAACTTTGGTCTATAATAAGTTATTTTTTTTGGTTTTTTGCTAAAAATTTGTACACAACCACTTACCTATAAATTTTAACCGATATTTGCTCATTATATCCAAAATTCGCGATTAGGATTTAAAAAAAAACAACATTTTATTGGTCTGTAAGGCATGTTCATGTTTTGAAAAAGTCATTTTCCCGGAAAATTTGATTTGAATTTTCTAGTCACTACACTATAGAGTCCGGACTTAGTTCCGAACATCATTTATCTCTTGTAAAAGTTGAAGCAATTTTAAAGTGGTAATGATTCGCAAGTGGTAATGAATAAATTGAAAGAGCTGTTAAGCAGGGGCTAAATAAAGCGGTATTTGAGGAAGGCATTTTGTAACTGGACAAATCCCTCAATATTAACAACGTAGAGTGGCTACGTAGTTTTGTAGAGTTAAGGGCTAAGATATCTAATATTAGTAAAAAAAAAAAGAAGACAATCGGCTTTTTCCTAAAAGGTAATCTCCTTTTACATAATTAAATATTTTATACTGAGAAAGTGGGAAACAGGGATGTCAACTCTATGGGTCATAGTATAGATGCTTACGATATTTATGCTCATAAAACAAGCATCAGAAAAATGAACTTTTACAAGTAAAACACCGGATTACTTGAATTTTTCTTTTTTTCAACAAATATGTTTTCAGCATTCAATTACTGTAAGATACCAATAAATTTTTGTTGTTTATACTTGTAATATTGTGTAAAATAGTAATTTTTAGTTTTTTTTTTCTCTATTACCCATATTAAATGAATAAATAGCTAAATCATCCTTGTTCATGTTATATGACGTGTAGTATTCCCGTATGTGACTGCCTTTTTGTAAAGATTATAGTAAAGTGAAGAAAGGTTTTGACATTAGTCGGCTTAAACTGGCCGAAATGGTCTTGTTGACAAGGATAAGGTTATATAAGGAGTTATCCCTCGGTGCTGCCTTACCGAGGCCACAAGCTCGTTATACGTCGGTTTATGTTGGTTCTGAAGATTAGCCCTCCCGTGAATACCTTCCGCCTATTTAAACTCTCTATGGGGCATTTATCACCCTTCTCTGGCATTCCCATCTCACAAATAGGGTCCTTTTTCCTTCTTCAACCTAACTACCTCTCTCGCAAGCTTTATAAAAGCAATGTGCACGTCCCTTTATATTACACATTGGCTACTTATTTATTCTCTAGTTCAACGAACCATGCAATGTTTGAGTAATATATACTTTTAATTAAAAAATAATTATAAAATCCAAGGTTAGTGGTATTTTAAATTTTTGAATATTTATCATTATTTTATTACGAGTTAAGGATTACTTTTTCATTAAAATTTAATTTTGTTAATATAAAATGAATATAATATTTTTTTCTAATTATTTAAGTAGAGATCTTAAATATATTATGGCTTATAACTTAACGATGTTGACTATTTTGTCGGTTAATAAATCGTATGATGGGAAATTTTTAAATAATATTTCAAAATATTAAATTGTATAGGTTCTATATAAGATTATTTTGTATCTACCATTCTCATTGACAAGATTGGACTGGTGGTAAGATAACATTAATTCTCAGTCGACTGTTCTGTATTGTTTCATTGTTGCCAAATAGTACTATATTTGCGGAAAAATGAAGTAGGACCTTGGAACGTACAGACATTGTTGCTAAATTGTCAACTGTGGTTATGTTCGTATTATTGATGTGTAATTCATTTAATATAAGTATAATAATATATTAAACAAAATCAATACTAATACTTAAGAAATTACACTTACTTAAAAATCATGATTTTTAATTCGCTAAGTTTTTTCAGTAAGGTTGTTAGAAAGTGTAATACGCTCTTTATAATCCACACACTTGTGTGAAATTAAGAAATTTATTTTATTTGTTAAAATTGTTAATGTTTTGTTCTGGTGAGAGTAAGAATGCCATTAACGCACTGAGTGTTGGGCTCGCTAACAGGTTCCACAAGAGATTTTGTTAAACTGCATATGTATACCTTCTTTTTTTTCTTCAGGCCTTTTTAACTGACCTAGGAGCAGCCGGTACCGCCGGAGGTATAACGTTAGCTGCTCCTGGGTGACGAGGCAGAAGACTACCCTGTGACTCCTTCCTTTTAACAAGAACGTTCCCCTGACTCTACTGTACACTGCGTTATAAGCACATCTTGAGGGTACCACGAGGCGTCAACGAAGCAACCTAACCCCATTTTGGCTTGTGAAAAGGCTAGAGTGCCCTACGAACTATCACCCCGCCTAAAGGAGCCACGCTTTGTCCCATACATCATTATTTGTTATGACCCAGCCATCACCCAGCCATCCACATTTGCCTCATTTGGCCAACTCTACAATCGCGTTTAAAGTGATCTTTACCACAATTAAAACACGATCTTGATCGATCTGGTCCTTTACAATCTCCCGACACGTGCCCCTATCCGAACATCGAAAACAGCGGAGGTCTTCCTGTCTAAGGACCATACGACCGGATTGTAACCTATCAAGATCCTGCCCTTGTCGACCAACTGAGCAGGCCGCCTCAACGAGGTCACCTTGACCTTCCGCAAATCATCAGCCTGGAGAAGCGGCCTCTAAAAGACGCAGTATAGCCTCCTCTTTCGCTTTGCAGTCCATACTCCTAACATCTACCGCAACCGGCCTTTCTCTCCTACCACCAGAATTTATCGAGACCCCCTCAAGATGTTATTTCAATTTCTCCATAATTTCTCCATTTCAGACTTCCTAAATCTTTATTTCAAGGCCCTCGCCCCTACTCTTTCTTGCTGACACAGACTCTTCATCATCGCCTGGCTAGCCCCCGCCTTAACCTGCCTAAGCAACTGGGCATTAGATAACCTTCCTTTTTTATCACTACAGTTTTTGTGGCAACCTCCGGTATCGACGAAAATCTAGCCTTCTTATCCTCCTTCTACACAAAAATGACCCTCTTCTGCCCGTCTCTTCGAGCAAATATTCCAGCAAACGCTTTACTGTGCCCAACTACCTTTCCAACCGACAACTCCAATCGGTATCGGGCATACGGGTTCCTTCAATTCTGTTGAACCCCTCTACCAAATGTTTGGCAATCAATGCCTTCTCCAAGGAAGAATCTACCACCAAGACAACGGTCGCTCCCTTGTGGATTGCACCACCCGGACCACCCAGCAGGATCTCAGCCTCCGAAGAATTCCCTAAGACACTTCCCGGGGTATGTACACCGGTGCCCTACCAATTAAACCTTCACTTCACCGACTACCCTCCTGGAGCTGGACCTGCAATTAAGCATTACAAACAGCCCCGGGAGATGACTTTGAGCTCAGGGGTTCCAGAGTTCCCGTGCTTCATCTCAGTTGCCCATTTGTGTAGTCTGATGAAAATTCCGTGTAATGATGTAGATTTCTACATCAGTAGATTTAGTTTAGTTATGATGTACATCAGAACATCAGTAGTTTAGTTATTTAACTAAATGTGTACGCAACGGAACACTTTTTTGGTATAGGATGACAAAAAGATACCTTATTTCTCGATGGAAGTATAACAGATCGAGAGATGTTACAAGATGTTTTTCTCCAGCTTACTGATTGACATCGCTCAACCTTATTTAAACATCAAGTTATGGCTCTTCTCACTACACTATTGAAATTATAAATTACCTCATATTTCCTGCAAAGATAAGATGGTGAAGAACAATTGCATGGCCATCACGATATCTGATTTTATATTTTGTGACCTTTTTTTTTATTGAGCAATCATCAAAGACTTGCATTTTTTTAACATAAACTGTCTTAAGCTTTTTATTGAAAAAATTGTTGATTCTAAAAAGCAGGGAAAAATGTTATTTGAGAAAAATATGATTCAGTAGTTTTTAGTAGAAGTCAATATTCCCATGGAATGCCATATTCGTGGATAAGGACAGAAGTACGGTACTTGGAGCACTCCTTCAGTTTGAATAAAAGATTTCTTTTTTATTTACTGTTTTTTGTTAGTAATTAGTGAAACTGATTTTTTTCCAAATTATATTTTTAATTTTGTAATTTTTGAAAAAGAGTGCATTATAATATTTTCAAGTATTACATTAAAAATTTGTTGCAATCTAAACTTTTTTCAAAGTCTGTGTGTTAAAAATAGTAAAAGAAAAATAGGATACTAACGTATACTCTACTTAGTTAAAATTCTTTAAAAAAAAAATTTAATTAATTTGAAATATTTTATTCTTAGTAATTTACAAAAACCATAATTTTCTAAAATCAATAGTAGTATTTTTTTTATATTTTTCAGGATCCCTGTTGTAATAATTGCATATTTCATGTTTTCCACCTTTTTATTACGTATGTAAGGTTGTGTGCGCGTGTGTGTATGAAGAAATTTGTAAGCTAGTTTGTTTGATATAAAAGAATTTTTATTAAATGAAAAAAGTATCGAAATGGATAGAAGGGATATTGAGGCTCATCTTTCGTCACTCGTCACGTATTGTTTTTCCATGGTGCGCCTTGCAATTCAACACGGCTGTAGATAATGTTTGTTTCAAACTGCCATTCTCATTATTAGCTTGTTATTGCAGAACCATCTCTCTTTCCCCTTTAACATTCTCAATATTGTATCCACAGCGTCTTTTTCCCAACAATTCTCTTCCCTTCTTATTCATCTACCATCTTTCATTTTCTCTTATACCATTTTCTGCCTTAGATATCAAATTTTAACTTCAGATATGATGATTATTTTAATAGAGGCATTTATGTTATTATAATATTATTATTGTTTTAATCATTTCAGACTTGAACAGATTTTAATTCTTGCTAAAAATATGATTTGAATAATTTCGTATTCATTTAACACTTTGAATTACGCTTTAATGTTTTTTCCCCATTTCAGTCTCAGTTTTAAAAATTTCATTAGTCAATCTATTAAAATAACTTGGTTTTTATATTCTGACAAATATATAACTAATCAATTAAGGGTTCATTGATTAATTAATTCTCTTTTGTTTTTGTTTTTTTTTTCTTTTTAACATTTACTAAAATAAATAATCTAAGTTTTAAAATTTGAATATAATGTTTGAATTAAGAAAATATATTATTATTTTAATTAATTAAATTTACATTTAAAAATGTATTCAAACTGTGTTACTAGTAAGTTGTTTTCTCCAACCAGTTTTCCAGCTACTGCCGAGTCTAAATATGTTTATATGTGTTTACGCAAATGCAATTACTGCTACGGGCTTGCCAGGCCTGACGTAGTTGCAAATGTAGTACAATCTTAAGTGCAAATGTACCGATAAATATTTATCAGACTCAGGTCGACTATTCCTGAGACTTGTGATTCGACCAAATCGAGATCCAACCACCAAAAAACATCGGTATCCAAAGTCCAGCATTTAGATCCAAATAAAATCAACTGCCTTTACAAGTACTTGAACCTTAAAACCTTTGACTTCGAAAATCAGCTGATTTTGTGATGTCGAGTTTAACTATTAGACAATTGATTGTCTAACTTTTTCTCCCACGCTCACATTTGAAATCAAAACTTTTCTACTGCCTCCCAAAATTTTTAAACGTACCATCTGTTAAAAATAATAATTGCAATTGCTGTTTTATTGTTTTTAAAGATAAAAGTGGTATTTTCTCTTTAAAGTGGAATATTTAGGTTCAGAAAACTCGTAGGCATACAAAAAAGAAATTGAAGCTAAAGTCTTAGCTTTTAAACGATTTTATTACATTTTACTGAAAGAATTTCGTTTAACCCCCATGCGTTCGATCAAACACCAAGAAAACTTTCAAATTTTTAAACAGTTTTCTTCTCACAAATTTTGTTTTTAATTTAATAATTTTTTAAATCTGAAGTATACTGTTAAAACGTAGAATATTCAAGCTTTAATTTTTTTTTCTTCTAAGCCTTTTCATTGGAAAGTTAAAGTCATTTTTTAGTGTTGTAGGTATTTCATTTTAGACTGAAATATCAAGAAAACATAATATTTTTACTTTTATTTAATCAGTCATCACCTTCCTAGACCGCCTGAACGCCACCAATTTTAAGTTGGCTTTGTACTGCCTCCCCCCTGAAGACCTCCAGCATCCACAAGGGGTCGTTATCGCCCACTTTGAGAATGAATGCTCTAGACTAACCCGGTGAGTTAGTAAACATATTTTACTTCTACAAATTGTATTAGTAACAAAGTACTTTATGTTTATCAGTGACTGAATTAGTAAACATCTCTCTCCGTATTAAAAAGTTTTAAGTAAGTTTTAATTACTGAATTTTTTTACTCATTAGCTTTGAAGAAGCAGAAATCTCTGCAAAAGCAGAAAAACTTAGAGAAAAAATAAAAAGGGTAAATAAATGAAAAAAAAATATTTTTATAAATAATTATTGAAGTACCAACAATATCAGTTGGCACAAATAATTGTGCTAGAGGTGCTTTTTTTACACCTTATGTAAAAAATTATAGTTTAATCATCAAGTTTGATTTTTTAAAAACATTCATGCCGCAAAGGAATATATAATAATGGCCTGGAGAAAATTTTCTGCTCTACATTCTCCAAGCACTAAACAGAAAACTCAGAGATTTGCATCTTTCAAGAACGTCACTGTAACAAAATAATCTATATGTATATATATGTACTTTACGTGTGCATATACATATATATATACACATAGGTTATTTTTTTAATTGTCTAGAGTACAGTTTATTTTAAAGTGAAATTCTTAAGAATTTTCTCTGAATATTAGCTAACTTATTGAATTTTTAGTTGACTTTCGGTAATTCATTCAGTAGTGTCGTAGAAACTGTGCAACACTAAGTTCTTTCAACTGTATATTCCGACTTAAGCTTGATTTAGAGCAAAATATAGTTAAGATTTGGGTAAAGTTTTGTAACATTTACCTAAAAATATAGTATAATATAGCAAATTTAACAAAAACTCTGTACATTATGGATACAGAAATTCCAGCAATTAATTATTTACATTAATTACATTTTATAAAAATATTTAACAAAAAGAATTTCTTTTTATTATTTATCATAAAACCACATTTACTTCGAGTTGGACACTGGATTTGTCATTTTCTTTATTATTAATTTTTTAAAAATTGATCTATGGTTGTGTGTATTTCTCTACGTAGTTTTTGTAAGCAAAGATGATTAATTACTGTGACGATAGGAAGTATTGAGGTACCATAAAAATGAACAAATTTTCGAGTTAACTGAAAAAAAGTTTGTAGAGTGATTAAAAAAAAAAAATTGAATTTTTAATAATGTTTATTTCATCAGTTTAATACTGTAAAATACGTACGGTAAATGCGGTCGCTGCTTGATATACTTTGTTGAAAGTATATGTATGTGTGCGCTCACGCGTGTGTGTTTGAATGTGTAAGTTAGTGACAGGAGGGTGGAATGGTAGGTGTGTACGATGTTGATCGCGCATTAGTGAATTGCAAGACGCGTTATCAGTTTTCGATATCGGCAGACGGATGTCGCATAAAGAGAGGCTATCCATCATCGTACCTCCTCACCTGCATTCCAAACAGTGAGCATTTTCCTCATACGCTATCGGCATCCATACCCTCTTCTGGCTTTATATACAAGAGTTTTGATCAATAAACAGCTCTACGTATCATCACCTATCAATAACATTATTCTAAACTCTTGCCTTTCATATGATAATAATTTGCTGTTTCATATGTATTTATACAAAGAAAGGAGTTTATTGTATAAACTTTAAGTGATCAGTTTGAACGTTTAGTTTGACCTATTTATTCATCATTTCAAAATACACTGTTATGAATACATTTAGTCGGTTATTTCGTACTAAATTAATTTAGGTAACTTGTAATATATCCCAGCTTCTTTTTGACAAGTTGTTTATATTAATTTAATTCTATTGCTCTTTGTTAATTTTAACACATATAAATAATTTTTACGAAATGTCATTATATTCTTTTTTTTTTTTTTTAATGGGTACCATTGTAGATTGGATAGTATTTAAATTTGAAACTAAGCAACAGTAAAATAAAAATAACAAAAGGGAGGTGAAAAAGAACTTGAAATAGAAGAAGAACATACTAGAATATAATTCAATTGAGTT
The DNA here is from genome assembly GCA_010016005.3 of Zanna intricata. Lineage (NCBI taxonomy): Eukaryota > Metazoa > Arthropoda > Insecta > Hemiptera > Fulgoridae > Zanna > Zanna intricata. The sequence goes on from JAAAKQ030345368.1 coordinate 25,713, forward strand.
AAGACAGTTCTATTAAATAACTAGTAAATAACGAATAATGAACAGAATAAAAGAACAAATCTAAAACAGGCGTAAAAGATAAATTTATAAAGAAACGAAAACTAAATAATGATATCTAAAATATAATATAGAAAGAATAAAAAAATAATTAATCTAGATTTTGAATTATTTATTATATGAAACTTTTAATAATTAGTTGGGTTGATAGATTGTGAGCCTAACATACTTTCAACCCATCGGGTTGGTCTAGTGATTAACGCGATATCGCAAATCAGCTGATTTCTAAGTCGAGAGTTCTAAGGTTCAAATCCTAATAAAGATAAACATTTTTCTACAGATTTGAATACTAGATCGTGGATACCGGTGTTCTTTGGTGGTTGGGTTTCAATTAACCACACTTCT
>JAAAKQ030345589.1:0-26111 GCA_010016005.3 Zanna intricata
CGTGTGTGAAAAATGCTATGCCTGACCGGGATTCGAACCCGGGACCTCCGGATGAAAAGCCGAGACGCTACCACTCGCCTACAGAGGCCGGCTTGGAAACGTATGTGGTTGTAGATAAGAATAGAGAGAGTGAAATGGATTGTCAAGAAGAAGAGAAGTAGAATTTTATAAACATAAAAAGAAATATGAAAAAATTATGTTTGAAAGGTAAACTAAATAGAAATTTCCTTCCAAAAAGGATCATTGAGCAAAATTTGGAAAAAAAGTAGAGGGAGATTAAAAAGGATTGGGATATTTACAATTACTAGGAAGAGAAGAAGTTCTAAAGGAAGGAATAAAATAAATAAATGAGAAAATTCAGGATACTCTTAAAAACTATCGAAAGATAAATTCACCAAAGAAGAACAATAATTAAGGAATTACGTCCATACATAATAATTATTTTTGTAGAAAAAAAAACAAAAAAAAAAAAAAAAATAAATAGATCATTATTAGGCAAAGAGATATTCAAGATTAGAGTAAGCATTCCAAGATTACAGTGTGAATCGTGAATAAACCAAGCTGAGTAGAAAATTCAATAAAACTTTATATTGGAGGAGGAGATTTCTTCCATGCAATATAATGAATTTTTATACTATGGTATAAATTGAGGTGATAGGAAGTATATATATATATCGTAGTTACAAAAAGCGATTGCAAACTTGAGAGATATACAATCTCCTAGCCTAATAGAATACAATATTAAAATTCCGTAGATAAAGTTAGGGAATGTAAACAAACGTTGAGAGTAATGAAAAATTGAAAAAAATTAAGTGATATACCATATTTGATTTTTCACTTCAATTATGAGCAATAAGAAGAATAATATAAATCGCTTAGTTGAGTATCGCAAAATAAATTATTGATCATAAATTATAACTATTGCAAGTAAATTAGTAACATTTAATGAAATAAAAGTTATATACAGTGTCAGATCCGAAGGAAAAAAGTCTATGTATATAAAAATTATATTAAAGTATAATAATGCAAAAAACTAATTTTACTATAATATATTTCATTCCTTTCAAAATTAATTTTGGAGAAAAATATATATTAAAATGCACTATTCTTTCACATGAATCCATACTTTATTTCTGAATAAAGCATTAACAGAAATATTCATTCATAAAATAGACAATGTCATAAAACATATTATTAGTAAATAAAATACTAAAAAGAAATTCTCAAGATTAATTTACAAAACGGTATTTTTTTAACTTTCGTGACCACATTAGGTATTTCAGAGAAGAATGGAGATGAATGATTTGTAGCGTGTGTGAAAATGCCATGGTAAACGAATTCCGGAATTCAAACCCGGAACCTCCAGATGAAAGGCCAAGACGCTACCACTCGTACCACGGAGGCTGGCAGAACAATGGCTTTTAAAAAAAAGTATCTGTTAAAATCTATAATAATCATTTACAGTCACTCGGTGACTTGGTTCACGAAGTCACCGAGTAACTGTAAATGATTTAGTTACTTTTGTAAATGATTTACTTACTGCTGCAGAAAATAATTTTAGCAAATCATGATTTCAAAAATAAGCTTTTCTCCTCTGAAATCTATTATAGTACTCTGGGAGGAAAGGTAAGACGAAATACCACGCCAATTCATATTAATCAACATAGTACCTAACGTACTAAAGAGAAATCCTGACTGAGTGTAAAAAAGAAGAGAAAAAGAATTAAAGCAGTGGTTTTACTAATTGTTAAGATAACCACGGGGTGGTTATCTTCCAAAACTGACCCCGTGGGGGGTGCGTCTTTAAAATATTGCCGCATACTGAGATAACATACTTTTAATTTGTTTAATCATCAAGAATGTCATATGAAAGATTGCTTTTTTATTTTTAAATTATCAAGCTAGGGAGAAAAAGAAGATGGTAGGGAAAGAAGAAGATAAATCAATGTTTCTTGTTCCAGAATTGACCTTTGGCTTATAACAAAGGGTGATGATTGAAATGTTACTGAAGAGAAGTAGTACTTCAGTAGTTACGGAAGTACTGAAGAGCGTTAGTACTACGTTACTGTTATATAGATTTCTGGTTGTAAGCTCTCATAAAATGTAGTTTAAAACCCTTTAAATAATGCTTCGATTACAGGAGCCCAAAATTATTTACAAGTAATTAAAAATATTCATCTGCTCTCCAAATTAAGCATACATATACATAAATTGCATATACACAATGTTAGCATAAACAAAAACTTGTTAAAATCATTATCTATAATTTATTCTTAATGTTTTTATTTGCTCTTTAACAGTTTTTAATAACCCTTTAGTTCAGTTCTATGTTTCTAATAAATTACATGTAGATATATTTTAATTTAGTAGTAACTTTAATAACTTTAACTTTAATAGTAAATTTTCGGTCAGATTCATGTACTGTATTAGACAGAAAAAGTATGCTGTATTAATATACAGTATATAAAGATAATATTAGATACTAAATAATATATTAGATAATATTAATATATTATCTTTATTATTACTATATTATTAACTAATAAATCAACAATTAATGAAAAATAAACAAGGATATTTCTTCTTCTTCTTCTTGGTAGATCTGTCCTTCGACAGGTTTCAAATGAACAGTTTTTCCACTTTTCTCGATCTTGAGCTTCTCTTTTCATTTGCCACTAACTTCTTTCCTTCCTTACGACCGTTGTCATTCCTATCTTTCTTCTACCTTTCATCCTTTTCCTTTTTTATCCCTTAAAATATCCTAAGCTGTACACAGTCCCTTTTCAAAATACGTTTATCCATTGTGCCTTCCTCATTTATAATCATAAAATTCTTAACGTGTGTAACTCTTAAAAAAAGCTTACAATTATAACCGAAACGATGTGCAGGTTGTTTATTTATATTTAAATATTTAATATAGAGTTGGTAACTTCTTATAATTCAATATAAAAAGTTACATTAATAATGTTTTATATTATATATATATAAACACCACCTCTTAATTTAAATTAAATACAACTAAATAAAAAAGGTATAGCTATCTTCGTTAAAAAAAACTTGTAAATGAATGATAGGTATTAAATTTGCACTTGAATAGATAAAACAAGTTTTGATTAAATAATTAAAAATAATTTTATTACAATAGTTTGTAACAGTTTTCCATATTAGTATCATTTCGTTTATTATGTTTTCTTTGTTAAGTAGATGATTATTTCAAGTTGTTAAAAATATAAACGTAACAATAAAGGACATATCAAAAGAAAATTGCAAAAAAGAAAAATAGGCCGGATTAAGAATGAGTGAATCCATGAATTTTTCTTTTTTTGAGGGTACAAAATACTTTCTTCTGTCCTCTTCATCAGCTTCTTTCTAAAAAGTTTTAAAATTCAAATAGTTTTAAAGGCAATAAGTTAAATGCTAGTACCCATGATGCATAAAATAAACTGCTAACTACTACCCATATCTAACAAATCCATTAATGGTACCAAATTCTTTAATTTGATATTTTTGCGTCTAAATAAAAGTTTATTATGAAACGAAATTACATGTATATAAAACACAGTTTAAAATTAAAAGATAAATAAGTTATAAATTATATAATATATAAGTTATAAATTGAAATATAATAAGAAATCACCGATTTTATCATAGCTGTAAACATAATTCTGATCCTGCAGTTTGGCGGATGTGATCTAAACTTCCAGGTTTTACAAGTTTTTATAATATTATAATTTACAAAGCTATAATTATGAAAGCTAGAGAAAATATATTTATCGAAAATATCAATGCTAAGTAAATTTAAAATATTTGAAAATAAACATCTGTGTTAATTATAAACTAAATTTATAAAGAAAATAGGAATATCTGGGAAGAAATTGATTCTTTGAACTTCATAGATATTACTTTGTTTCTTCAATTAAATGATGGGTTTTAAAAAAATCTTTATGAAATAAAATTTGATCATCTATAGTAAATAAAAAAATACAATATTTTATAAACCAATTAAATTATATAATTCAGCATTTAAGAAAAAAAAAATATACACAATATTGATGTTATTGCGCTTAAACTATAACAGTGGAAAAAAGGGGCCAAAATTTTGAAATAATTTTTTTCACTTTTATTTTAAATTGAATGTGCAATATGTTTTTGTAAGAGTGCAAGAAAAACATTGCGTACCAAAGAAACTACATTTTGGAAATTGGTTTTCAGGCCCAGAATTGCTGAATTAATGCTTTTTATTCGAATTCATTATTTTAAGAAGAGCAATAACAAGAGCATTTGAATCCATTTAAAAACTATAACTAACTATAAACTATTTGCTTTTAAATAAAGAAAACTTTCCACGTGGTACTCATTACTTGCCGTAGTTCACTAGTTTGTTTGTTTTTGAATAAATATTCCAGAAATTTCCAGATATCTCATGCAGCTTTCTGGATTCGGGGCCGTAGGCAGCTGCGTCTGTACAAGACGTGAAGTCTTGTGCGGACTCAGGATGACCATACTTGAGACGTATGGTTGACTGAAAGCTAACCAACAAAGAAAACCGTATCTACGATCTAATATTCAAATTCGAATATAAACAAATAACTTTATTAGAATTTGAATCCGTGAACACTCACCTTTGAAATCAGCTGATTTATGACCAGTTCAGATATCGGTTGTATTATCTGGAACCTATATTGAGCTCTGTACATCTATATTGAGCTATGTCAGTATTTTATTTTGTTCCCCTACTATAGCTATCATATTGGCTCCCGGAACTATGTTTAGCCTCCGAAACTACCGTAAGGTATTACTTCAGAGGATTAATGAAGATGATATGTATGAATGTGAATGAAGTGTGTAGTCTTGTACAATCTCAGATCGACCACTTCTAAGAAGTGTGGTTAATTAAAACACAACCACTAAAGAACACCACGACATAATATTCAAATCCGTATAAAAATAACTACCTTTACTAGGATTTGAGCCTTAAAACTCTCGACTTCAAAATCAGCTGATTTGCGATGTCGCTTTAACCACTTGACCAGCCCGATGGGCAATATCATTTGGGCTCTAACCTGTTGCCAGATCACTTTCATGTGAATGACTGGGGGTATACATTTCTCGATTTTTTTTCCAAGGAATGCAGGGCGGAACTCGTTTAGCCATATTTAACCTGCCTGCAAAAATTGCATTAGGTCAGTTGCGTTGGACAGTCCTATCTCAATATATGTTATGGAATTTATTTTTACTTCCTTGCATGAAGTAAAGGAAATATTGATCGCAAAAACTTTGGTTTTTAGATTTCAGCGGAAATAATTTTGACCATATACTTTCAATCCACTTTGACTAGTTTCGGCATGACGTCTGTACGTACATCCCTATATATGACGTATCTTGAATAACTAAACTAAAAAATGATTAACCGCAGGATATTGAAATTTTGGATTTAGGACTGTTGTAACATCTAGTTGTGTACCTCCGCTTTTGATTGCAATCAACTGGACCAAAAGTGTCCAAAAAGCCTAAATTAAAAAAAAAAATTAAATTTTTTACTTTTTCTTAACTGCAGTAATAAGCTTTAATTGAGATATTTTCAACGACATATCATAAGTGGTACTTATTTTCATTGGTTCCAGAGTAATAATCAAATAAAATTTAAATTTAATTAAATATTTGGATTTTACATGAGGAAGGCATATCAGTTCAAATCAGACTTTATCTCGTTGTTTCATAATTTTTAAAAAAAATTTAAATATATATATTTAATCTATATTAATCTATCTAATCTCCGGTATCACCGTTAGGTATACCTCAGAGGATGAGATGAATGATTTGTAGCGTGTGTGGAAATGCCATGCCTGGCCGGGATTCGAATCCAGGACCTCCGGATGAAAGGCACAGACGCTACCAATCGCGCCACGGAGACCAGCAATTTTAATATGTTGATTTATTAATAATTATTAACCTCTGATTTTAAAAATATTTTACGATTAATAATAATTCAAAAATAACAATAAAAAACATATGAAAAAAAATATAAGAAGTTATTAATGAATAGAATTTTATGTACTTTTCATTTAAAAAAAAAATATGTATATGTACTTTAATAGGCGTGCAAGTTAGTCATATAGTGTCCACATAAAACTTTTAATTACAGACTCGTATCTGTAATGAGAAACTGTCAACTTCATCTACCCTTTTATTAAATATTCACTGATAAATATTATATTATTATTGTGTTTATTACACTGACTAAAATATATAGTTAATATCGCCTATATATAAGCGGGAAATAATTTGCTGTTCGTATTACAGATTTTTATTCTTAGACGAAGAATATAATTTTCTTTTAAAGAACCATTACTTATCAATTTTCCTTTTCAATTAAGCCTCTTTGCAACACGATTATAAAAAAAAGTTAAAATTTAAAATCAGATTAAAATTGATTTAATTTTTACTTTTCGTTTCAAAAAAAAAAAAAATAAAAAGAAGAAAATAAAAAGACGCTGCTATTGGTATACTGTTGTTAATGTAGGGTGGTGAGTCTTCTATTTATTGAGAGTACCTTTTAAACTGTTCAAAGTTAAGAAGCTCAATCTTTCTCGTTCATTAAAAAGTGAAAGAGGAGGGCGATGGGTGCGGAAGTAGTTAAAATTGCTTGGCAGTTTTAGCCGATTAGTGGCGGGAGAAATAATCTCTGCGACGTTGCTGGGTTGTCGTGTTGGTGTGCTAGCCTCCAGAAAATGTGATTCACGAGGCAAATGAAAATTAATGACGAGTTGAGAGGGTGACATTGTGGCCCAACTTTGTAATGGTGAATCTCTGTATGGCCGTAATGAGACCTCCATCTATTACTATTATACCACCTGATTGATTAAACCTGTTTTCAGTTTCTCTCATCCACTTAAAACACTTTATTTTAACGCATAAAAATCACCATTTTCTTCGTCAGCTGACTATAAAGTCCCATTTAACGTTATATCAGGCTTGCTATATAAATTTAATACTGTGTAGTATTAGATCTATAAGATTTTAAAGCTGATATAATATTTGTTATCTTATAATAATTAAATGAAAAGGTGTTAAGAATAGAAATACATTTTGAGAAAGGATGATTTCTTCTTTATGAGAAATTGTATTACAAAATATATGACGTTATCAAAATTAAAACTTAAGGCTTAAATACAATGAAGTCCCATTCGTCAAATATTCCTAGATCAGAAAATTTTACGCGATATCGAAATAGACCATTTTTGGTCAAATGGTCATCTTAAATACATAGCATAACAAAAGTATTTCCTCTTAAATAAATTTAAGAGGCATCTGAAAATAATTACAAAATTCCTTTTCTAAAGGAAATAAATCATTCCTAAAATTTTTGGTGTGTAGAAGGATCCAACTGAACGCTAGACAATTTTGTATAATTATAATTGGAAGTAAAAAGTGAGACTAAACTGAGAGAATCATGCAATTTTTGTCATTTTGCAAACAGTCAGAGACCAGAAATTATACATTTTTATTTACTTAACATTAAAAATAATTTGAATGATTTATCCTTGTTTATTAAAAATGTTCGAAGACTGAGAATAAAATTTATTGGTACTTCAATGAAATACAAATTGATCTAGAAATCAGTTGCTATCTCCAAAAAATTGGCTGACATTCAATTTTAAAAATAAATAGATTTATAAAAATCCAAAAATGAAAATTCTTTTTTTTATTATAATCCTGTTTGTTTTAAATATGAATTTTCTGTGAATTAAAAATATTGTAAAAAGGTTTTATTATAAAAAACCTTTTTTACAATAGTAAGCAGTTAACCCGAAGAAGTATATGTAAGTAATTTATAAAAATAAATTATTTTAATTTATAAAAATAAGATAATTTTTATTGGTTCATTTTATAGATATTTGTTTTATAAATTCCAATTAGGTTAGGTGAAAGAATGGAGGAGATCAATAGAGGAGAAAGTAAGATAAAGTGATATTCAGAGAACTAGACATCACTGAGCAAGACTTCTGGAGGTCCCGGGTTCGAATCCAGGTCAGGCATGGCATTTTTCACACACGCTACAATTCATTCATTTCATCCCTTTGAAGGTATACTTAATTGTGGTTCCGGAGGTTAAACAAACAAAAAAAAAATCACTGAGCAAACCTATAGCAGTGATGAACTGACACATCAAAATAGAAATGATGATAGCATGGCAAATCTACTTTTCAAAAGAGATTTGGAAAGCAACACCGGGGTTGGCAGGAGACTCCTAAAGAGATCTAGAATGCATGGAGCAGAGTATCATGGAAAGGCTGAAAATGAAAATTATTGCACAGGATGCTTAGATTAGGAAAAAGTAGAACAATTAAGCTGATAAAGCTAAATATCATCTCGGATTGGTATATCTGCGGAAATAAATAAATGCCTATTGTTAGGATTTTGTTGTCACGATTTGATCCAATGTTGCACAAAATTTTTTTTATATTGCAAATACAATACTATTTATATCTATACAATTTAAAATATCGGCTACCATAGGTACCACTAGAGAGAAACAGACAAAATGAAAATTGGATTAAAGCTAAAAATGGCCTCAACCATTTTATTTTGAATATAATTAGTTATTGTACGTTAATTTTTATATAATGAAATAGTGTGTTACAGAATTTTATTAAAATATAAAATATTAAATTACTATTACAAAAAATTAAATTTAGCAGTAAAATACAGCGAACTTAAAGGTGACTAATAAGTAATATACGGGGTATATGAAAACAAGTTTAAAATATAAAGTGAAAACATTTTTCACTCCTTTAAACATATATTTAATAACATAAAAATGTTTTATTTATTATCTTCTAATATTTCAAAGAATGAAAATAGTTGTATCGTGTGGTTTTCGTGTCGTGCATACAACTGAATTTTGAACAAGTGGCACCACATGGAACGGCTTGGCAGCCACATTTGTATGCAATACTATGTTCAGTATACTATGTTAAATTTGCTGCAACATGATATGAACACGCGATCTCATTCACTGGGCTTAAATTAAATTTTTGTGGAAATTAGTAAAAAATAAAAAAAAATAAAATGGCCTTACTTATATTTTATCAAATAACTTATTGTTCATTGTTTGTTAAATAATTTTCTTAATTTATATAACACTGCTAAAGTTTTATAATGTTTACTAACTTTATTAAACAAATGTAATAAATAATTCAATAACGTAAATAGTCGGAATAAAAGAAATTTTTATTTCTTCGTTGTAAGTTTTATTCCATCGGAATTAAAGAAACAACGTAAACTATCAATTTATAATAAAAAAATAAATCTAAGCATATACTTTGTAGAGAAGATTATCAACCTTTTTAACTACACAACACCCAAAAATTATAAACAAAAATAAATAAATAAAAATATATATATATATATAAAGAATATTTTTGGTCATGTACATCCAGGGAATCGATTAGTAAAAAAGCAAGATTGTAAAATGACAATTATTTAAATTATGGTATTACCTCTTTGGATGGAAACCCACAGTTGTTTGCTTGTTGTTTGCTTTCTAGTGCTCTATGAGGAAAATCAATCCATCAAAATCAACTTACTCTTCGAAACAAAACATCCGGAACATGAATGTAAACCCTTGAAATTTTTCGATTCGGCGCAGGCTCCAAGTTCTAGAATGGTTGACCACGGAAAACACTGTAGTAGACTATATGCTCCGGCGGAACGCTCAATGGGAGCAGGTGTCCAACTTGGTCGCAGGCATCCTGCAGACCAAAATGAAAGAAGCAATAGCATGGAGATCGCAATCGGCAACGTGGCGTCACCCCCTAGTGGACTATGCAGAATTAAGTAACTTGGTATACGATCTTTCTTTCTGTAATCGAATAGCGACGTGCTCTTCAGTAGCTCTTCCCGACCTACGGCGCTGTATATATTTTACTTCTTGTAAGTATTAAGATTAGGCTAGAATCGATGAGATGATACTTTTCGATGAGATATTACTTTTATTGCGTAAATTTATGTTCATGTATTTGTTTAATTGTTTGTTTTTAGAGGAGTGCAGATGAATGTGTTATGCTTTAGACGCTCGTACTTGTTAACGTTAAATAAAGACGTGTGATTTATAACATGTTATTTGTATTTTTATTCCACTAAAAAGTAAAACACTGATTGGAGAAAATGTATTGCAGTATGTAGTAGTGATGCGAAGGCGATAATAGGAAAGGACAGTCGACTACTGAAAAAATTAAAATATCTTCTTATACTATGGGTGGAATGGACGTACTGCTTTCTTCAAAGACACAAAAATTTCTTGCCACAAAAATATGACGGAAATTTTCAAAAAAATTCTTTGTAATACTGTAAAAATGGCTAATTTTTTTTATAAGTCAACCATTATAGAATAGACTGTTTGCAAAACTATGCGATGAAATGGGCAAAAAGTAAACAATTTCTTCTTTTCCATACAGAAGTCGTCACTTCTGTACCCTTCTGACTTCTGTTACTCAGTAATAATCACCAAGTGTTAACCCGGTTATTGAAATTGCGAGATGAATTAATAATACAGGATAAACAAAACAATTTTTATTGTTTTAAATAATAATGAGTATATGTTACTGTTGGCTTACTTAGTTGATATATTTCCGTATTTAAACCACTTGAATGTGAATTTACAAGGACTTGATGAAAACATTTTATTAATAGATAGAAAAAGTTTATGGTTCCATTAAAAAGATTCGTAATTGAATTATTCACCTTCAAAGCAAAAATTTTGATATGTTTTCACTTACTTCTGATTATATTGAGAAAAATTTAATGAGGAAGACACTACTATTCACTAGAGTTTTGATAGCATGACGATGCATTTACATAAGTTAAAAACTCATTTGGTAGAGTATTTCCCGGAAAATAAAAATTATTTCTCGAGAGATGGGTACTGAATCCAGTTAGTGAAAACGTCGTTGCATCGGCTAGTTTATCAGTTGAGATTTACGACCAGCTCATCGAAATATATGTCGATAAAATGATAAAAGTAAAATTCACATCTAAAGATTTAGACATGTTTTAGCTTGCTCGTCGAAGTGAAAATGGAAATTTAGTCATAGAAGCAGTGAAAATATTAATCCCATTCGCCACGTCTTACCTTTGTGAAAAGGGTTTTTCGTCTATGGTTGCACTTAGAAATAAATCTGATAAAAATATATACTATTTGAGGCACAAAAATAGCATTTATTCATTTACAATAAATCCAATACATCGATCAATTCAATAAGTATATGGCAATTTCATTCTTAATAAATGTAATTTAGAGAAACAAAATAAAAAATTAGAATAAAAAATTTTAACAAAAGTAATTTTGAAATATATATATATATAAAACAGAAAGTTTGTCTGTTTGTGTGTCTATCTGTTCTCGTACTATGTGTGAGAATCAACCGACCGATTGCTTTCAAATTTGCAGGAATATTTGTGATATCCTTGGGAATGTTTAAAGCCAAAGACTGTGGCCCTAGCCCCCTTAGTAATGAAGTTGTTAATTAAAGATTTTCATTAGAAGAAAAAAAAATTAATACTCTTAATTTCTTGTTTTATATAGATGTAATCTTTCAGATTTCTATATAGCCTGAATACTTCAATAGCCATTTATCAGTATTACATCCACAATCATGTGGGTAACGAACACTGCGGGATACAAGGGGCGGAGCCCTCTGGCTAAACGGGAATGTCGAGTAAAGCGCGGTTTGCGATTCTGGGGCAGGCTTCAGCGCTAGGAAACCAGTAGGCGAAAGCCCCACTAAAGGAGCCCCCAAAGCGTTATATATATATATATATATATATAAAATTATTTTATATAATTGTGTTTGATATAATTCATATTAATTTGTTAGAGTTATTAGTATAATAAATATAGTATCCTATCTTTTTAATATGAGGTTAAATAAAAAATTACCTGCAACGTATTTGAATTTGAGTTTATGTTGGCAACCCTGATGTTTTTGCTAGTAGATGCTGTTTGTTGGTTGCGACATAACAAGTACAGTCTAAATGTAAGATATTACTTCAGCTCAGTATAATCCTTATTTTGTTTTTCATACTATCTCCTGTTTGGCCCATTAAAGAATATTAAGAAAACGTTGATTCACTCCTAACCAAGAACTGAAAAAAGTTGTTCATTCGGGCCTTGATGCTTAACCTAAAATTAATTTTTCAGAAGACATAAGTTTGTATAACGATGAAAGAAGTGAATTGAAAACCCATGCCGTTATGTCGAAAATGATATTATAATTCTTTAAAAGATTTTTATTGAAATAAAGTTTACGATTGGATTGCGGATACTTATTGTCTTACTCGTAATTTGCTTTTCAATGTATGTTATAGATAGGTAAAATTGTATCTTAGATGTCAAAAATATTGTTAAAAACTAAAAAAAAAAAAAAATGTATGAGTTAAGGAAAATGTCAAAAGCAGAAAACAAATGAATTGCTTAACTCAAAGAACGAATATAAAAACTAATACAAATGTATTTCGAGACATTAATTAAAAAAAAAGAAGATATTAAATGGTGCCTATCTTCGTATTACAGCGAATACTGAAAATAAAGTGGGCTGATGAAATTTGAATTGACGACTTTTTAAGATTAACTGTAGAAGAAATAAAAGCGACAAATTTTGTGAGGTATGGAGAAAGCATAATCTGAATATGTAGTTAATCATTAGAATTTGAAAGACCGTCGTTGGTAATTTTGGATAATTTTAAAAATAAAAAAGAAATGAAAAATTAAACCAGAATAGTAGCTAATGATAAAACAAAACTATTAACAAATATGAAATTGCTATTTTACAGAAGTATAATTTACCAAACATAATAGCGGAAATCGAATTACCAAATATAACATTACAGAAGAGGAAAGGAAATAAAAATTGATTAAGATGAAGCATTAAGCCTAATAAAAGAAAAATACTTAAATACTTAAAAATAAATACTTTATAATATAAGGTAATGTCCAGAAAGTACTTAAAAGACAGTGATTATTTAACGAAGAAGCAATTTGAAAGAAACTAAACGATTAACTATTGATAATAAAATATAAAAATAATCCGCTCATTAAATAAACAATATATATTTTAGTACAGTTTTATTGTATGTTTACGGTGTATATTTATTGTATGCTGTCATTTATATAATGCAACGAACGAAAACACAAGCTTGGCTTTGAGAGGCAAGCGCTTGTTTTGATATACAATACACTACTATTTTTACATCATTGTACTCCTGTATCAACCGTGTGTTTTTCTTGAGTAGTTGTTTTTAGTAACAAATAAAAATATTTGAATAAATGAAGCTATTTTTTTTTGTTCAGCTTTTTATTTTGTCATTAGTGAATAAGAAATTTTATTTCAAGTTTACTGTAGATTTATATTATTTATATATTTTTACATTTTTCTCTAAGTAAGAGTAATCAAAAGCATTTATTTTAAGTAATTGTTACAAATAATTAATACATTAGCCCAATTTTATTATTTTCTTTTAATATTTTGTGTTTACTGGTATTGTTTCTTGAAACAGAATATAAATTAATATTATTATGAGGGATATTTTACTATAATTTTAACTAAGGATTTCTTTGCATAGTGAAGTGTGTACGAAAGTAGTACACAAGTTCACGCTGAACGTCTTCGTAGTTTTTTCTTTCCATCCCTTTCCTACTGAAGTGGACGCTTAAAATTAACATTGAATGATCTACAATTAAATCCCGAACAATCAAGGGAAGCTTATATCGGGTATATATGGAAAATATGAGTGATCCACCTACAACAGAAAGCTGAGTTAACAAGAGCCTATATGTGCACTTCGTAAAAAGATTATTTATAAAGCGTGTAAAATCTCCACCCGTCTTCGTGCATCTAACTTGTTTATGTTTTTGGCATAATAACAGGATCAAAGGGAGAAGTACCCCTGTGTAAAATCAACTTAAAACTCATTCCAAAGACAAAACAGCTTTAAATGTAACTCTTGTGACCCCTATTACAGAAATTAAAATCTTATTGCAGAAATGAGAATGTTTTAATCGTTTCCGTAACAACAAAATTAATCTATTTTTATTTTTTTTAACGGTTGAGAAATTTTTAAATGAGTTCATATTTTGATGAATTATATAAGAATTAAAATTTAGTAATTAATCAGTCATATTTGTTCCTTTCTCAAACTAAAATAAGAATTAGTATTCATGAATCCAAAAAAATTAGAATTAGTTTCCACCGTAACCGTGGTAAGGGTCTCTGTGAGACTCTTACCACGGTTACGGTTTACAAACCGTGACCTTAGGTCAAGTGACCTTACGGTCATCATTTCATCATCCGCTCAAAAAACTAAAACTTTTGTAATATAAATAAAACGGATTTTACAAAATTTTACTTATATCAAAAAATTTAAGACACTACATTTCTATTATCAAAATCTGTTATTAGTAAAAATAGTTAAAATTTTTTACATGACTCTTAACGGCCCGATTTAATTTATTAAACAACTAATAATCATAAGAATTGTATTATTTCTGTAAATATGATATGTGCTACACATAAATGGAATTGGGCCGGTAAGAGTTTTGTAAAAAGTTTTCTATTTTTAATTATACGAAACGCTTAAAGATTGTCTACTATCTATTGTCTTTTTAACATGCATTTTTTTTAAACAAAATTCATAGTTAATATCAGATTCAGATAATTGAAATGTAGTCTTACCTTTTTTGATATCAGTACCATTCTGTTAAAAACAGTTTTATTTATATTACAGAAATTTTTGATTTCTGACTGGAAGAAATATATATCAACGAGACTCTTACCTACGGTTTATAATTTTATTTTTGGATATCACTGCGTTTTTTAAAATTATTTTATTTATTTTTTTATGAATTATTGATTGTTATCTTATGGATTTATTATTGAAACTTATTTATTTCCTTTCTAGAACAAAAAAAAAAATTTTTGAATTTCTCGGTCAAATTTTTTCGTTCATAGTCATTCCATTCACGACATATTTTTCACTTTTTTTTAATAAAACTCATTTAATGACCTTCACAAATCAAAGATCCGCAATGTAATGTTGCACATATTACTTGTTAAGTGTAACCCTCGATTTTTATCGTATCCGTGGACACACTTTTTTTAATTGTTATTATATGAACTTTTTTCTCCATCAATTACTTCAAAGAGGCAAAAAGTTTACCAATCGAATTTACTTCTGTTTACGTAACATATCTTTGTTGCCACATTTGCAACACTTTCCTCCCGTTCATGTTTTTTGTGTTTTATTAGCAATTATAATCTCTTGTAAACTAATTCTTTTATTTTTTTTTTTTTTATGAAGTGATGGGAATTAAAAAAAATGTTTATTTTCAGTATTTTCATATATAGAAGAGAATTTACTATTAAAACAAGTTGTAGTACATTTTCATTTAAATTTTATTATTTCAAGTGTATCACTAATTTTTTGTATGAGATCATTCGTAATTTCAAAGACGCCGTTATGTACTCCTACCTAGCGGCGCGATTCGTAAACCCACCTTTTTTTAAAGAAAAGTGACATATTCGAGTCCCGCGATTAACCAAATGAATGAATAAAACATTTTTTACCAATATTCGAGGACTTTTTTGAAATTATTCTTTTTTATAAATCTAATTGAACTGAAATATAATGTTTTCATGCTTATTTTTTAATTTTTTTTTCATTTTCATTTCACATTTAGATTGCGTCAACTGTAAACATAGTTCGTTGACTTTGCCGTGCCGTCAAGTTCTGCGGACTCTTACCGACGAAGTTCTAACGAACTTATTGATTAATGATTTTTTAAAGTTTTATTTATGCAAGTAAAACTGAAAAATTTTCGCAACAACAACATCGCTTAATTTTAGAAGAATTTCTGTAAGTGCATTTACTGCGTAGGTTTGTGTGTAGTCGTCTACACCTCTTTGTGCACACGCGCGCCCGAGTTATACAGTATATACATGTAAATAAGTTAATATGTCACATGGCTAATTTACTGATAAGCTGATTAAATGAACTAGTCAGTAAAAGTTAATTCTTCTAAATTATCTTGATGAGCTTTCCAAATGTTACATTCTATAAGAAGATATAATATTTTGAATAAGTATTAGAAACTATAATTACGAACAAGTGATAAAACAACTGAAAGAAAAATGTCTTCAAAATGTTGTAAAAGGTTAAGAAACAGATTTTACTCATATCTGTTTGGGATAAAAATATTTATAGCATTGTGAATTCCAATTAATACACTGGAATAAGGGTTTTTCGGAAAGTTTTCCGCCTGGAAAAGGAAAAATAGGATTTTATAGAATTTTATTTTTCAGTATAGTAATCTTGCAATTCGATACATTTATACCAACACTTAATACCCTCTTCTTAATATCAAAATTTTAAAATTCACAAAATAATACTCTACCAAATAAATTGTTGGCTGGAAACCAACCATAGAGAGAACTCTCTTTTTGGCCAGATGTGGAATTTAGTTTGAACAAAATGCTTTCGTCGGTTGAGTAGAAAAGCGTATTACTCTCCGGTGACGGTCCTATCTTTCTCCAGGTAATTCACGAACACCACATGACGAGAATTAAAAAAACCCCTAGCCATACCTTTTCCTGCGATAGTTTTCGTTTTCGCTTTCTTTTGCTCACTTTCATCTGCTCCTAAACATCCTTGAACTTCTTTTTGATCTCTGGAGTGTAATAATGAATTTATTTTTCATCTTATATTCGAACAAACTCGGAAGTTTCGCGTTTAAATAAGCCTAAACATCCTTGAGAAGTGTTCTATCGATTGCTTTTTGGTTAATTGTTAATAACGCGTTATCCATCAAGCGGAATCTTTTTTCATATACAAAACATCATGTAAAATAAAATGGACACGGTTCAGTGAGATTTTGCAATATAAGCAATTTCAGGCGCACTTTCAGTCGACAATTAGTTAGTACGGAATTGTGGATTTTTGTGACTATTTCGTCGGTCATAGTGGTTATTACGCAACCCGAGTGTTTATTAACGGATGTATAAGCTCGTTTAAATTCAGCAGCTTACATTTTTTAGTGTTGAAAATCTTAGGAAAGAACCCTTTAAAGTGGAATCTAACTTCTTTCTGTGTATCCGTCAGGATTAAACCTTCTAAAACGAAGTATGTTACATTAGTTTGAACTTCAATTTATTAATTTTTAAGAAAATTTAGAAACTTTATTCGATCGCCACATACATGCACTTCAACCTGCTTGTGTGGAACTTCGGTGCATGACATCTAAATGACAAATATCATAGTCATTTGGTCACACTTGAGCAATTTCTTTGTCAGGCCGAGAAATTTCTGAACGACCCTAGTATAGTATTGTTGGAATCAAGGAAAAGAAAATTCGATTAAGGTATCGACTCGAAGCAAAATAAAAAAAAAATTGTTGAAAAATTTAAGTTGTCAGATTAAAATGGTAAAAGCTCTTGATCTCAAATTTATTTTAAGAGGGATTAAACAAATTTGAGATGAAGAAAATTTTGTATTTTTAATGTTTAGTAGCCCGAAGTCTTAAGATAATTTTGTCAGTATTTTAAATTTATTTCCTATTGTGATCAAGGCATATTTTACCGTTTATGGAAAATAATCGAACCCAGAATAATAGAGAAACAATTCTTCATATGAAGGATATGAAAAAAAAAAAATCGATTTTAAAGTAAATTTTATAAACTTATGAGGCCTTAAAGCTGTATAACATCTAGTAGGATATTTCCTCTTCGTCAAAAATCAAATATCGTTATAATTAGTGTTCTTAATTTAATAAAGTTATATTTATTTCATTAGTAATTTTTTAATTACAAAGATAAAGGGAATAGCGAAAGAAAATTTATGAAATGTAATTGACTAAAGTTAAACGGTTAAGGACTTTGTATGAACATTACTTAAACAAATAAACCATAATATTTAAATGAAATAACTTATAATTTAAATATTTAAAGATTAATAATTTTATACTGAGGTCCTTTGTAATGTAGTTTAATGTTCTTACAGAAATAAACTATCATTGTTAATTTACATTTATTTTATTATAATATAAAGAAAAAGTAAAACTTCGATATAATTACATAATGTACAATAATATTTACTTACCGGAGACGGGGTATGTGTGTTACTTCCTTATCAGTATGATCTAACCAGCGAATATCTGGTGTAGGTGTACCACGCGCAGAACAAGTTAAAGTACCACCACTGGAATTTGTTAAATCTAACCAGGGAGGCGGTTCTTGCTGAAAAACCGGTCCTTGCCCATGTCCTTTTACACCTAAAAAAATAATAGTAAATAGTCGTAAAATGCATAATTTAAAACCTAAAACTTAAGTTTTAAATTCAGTAATAGCATGAAAATTATTACACAAAACTTAACTAAAACTTTTTAACGTTGTATAGTTTAACATAGTAATTTATAATATACTACATAATTTCGTAGCAAGTTAATTTGTATAACTATACAACAGAATTAGAAATTGCTGAACTATATAAAGTCAATGGAATATTTTAATGCTATCATTGTTCTAAAATGCGGTTGAACAAAATTTTATTTGTATAGCTAAAGTATGCTAACAAACATTCTGATTTGGAATAATCTTAATTTTGTAACAACCTTCTAACAAACGATTCATTAAAAATTGGTTTTTTAAATAAGAAAAATATAATTTAAATTTTCGGGGAAAAATTATATATATGTGCCTCCGTGCAAGAAAGGATAATTTAGCACAATACTTCTGCCTTTTATCTCTTGGGAAATGTTACTTATTGGTGAAAAAAAAATTAAAAGATATTGGCTTTTAGTGTGGTCCTTCTAACACTAATAGAAAAATATAATCTAAAAATATAGAACAAAATAGTAAATTCAGTATAATAAATCATTGAGTTTGGCCACAGATCACTTATTCAAGCTTTATATTTTTCTTAAAAACAAGATTTTATGTAAAAAAAAATATTAAATGTTATGGATTTTATCCTAAAATATAACAAGTTTTGGTCATTAAAGCTGGAAGAGAAAATTACAAAAAAAAAAAACAGATTAAAAAGAAACGAATAAGAAACAAAATTGGGATGATTTTTTCACAGCAGTAATATTTCTATAAAAGAATAAAATCGTTTAAAATGAACATGTAAGAAGCTTTGTTCTAAATTTTAACTTCGATTAAAAAAAAAATGCTTTGAAAATGATGAGTAGTGGTTCAAAGCGCATTGTTAAAAAATTTTGCAAAGTGTTGCATATGTAAATAATTTAAAAACAATTGTATTTTATAAATATTCATGAAATGGTTAATTTTCCTGAAATATTGTTTATGAGAGTGAATTTCATAATATAAATTATTAAATATTGAGATATCATTTTATTTTGATATCCAGTTACACGATTACATCGTGTAATTTAATTTAATCTAGGAAGAAAATTATCAAATCATATGCATCTTCTTTACAAGAAAGGAAAATAACTATTTACGGATCCTGTACAAAATTTATTCCCTGGAGGCTTTACGTCAGAACGTGTTCAGAACAAGCTCTCAACAGCATCCAAATTAACAGAAATATTTTGGTCAGTAAATAAATAATTTGTTTGTAATATCACAGTGTAACTTAATTATTTCTTGACTCCTTTATAAAATGTTACATGAACAAATATTTTTTTTTTTCATCAAAATAAACTTATATGAATTATATATAAAACTTATATGAAAAAAAAATTGACAATGGAGACTTAATAATGAAATTAAAACAAGTGGCTAACATTTTTTAATACTACTAATTCAGAGATATGAATTCTATGACATTTTAAACTACAAATTAAGTTTTTCTCACCTAAAAAAATGAATGTAGATATTTTTTATTTTACTTTCTCGGTGAATATAGCTAGGATAGCTATATTAAAGATGAAAGTGGTGATCGTGTTAAAAATAGGGTAATAGGTAATTGTTTGCAATTCTTCAAACTTTCAGATCCAACTATTTCATCTAGACAAAAAAGTTATATTTCTGAGTACGTATGAGTGTACTACTACTTTTGACCTCATATCTCAGGACTGACCAAACCGATTTTCTTCAAATTTGGCTCAAATGCTTCTAAATATGGGACATTGATCATATTTTTTTTTTAAATTCGTTAGGGATTAGGGATATTGCGAAAAAAACAATTTTGATTTTCTTTATAGGCACTTCAGAAAAAAAAAATTTGGCATATTTGTTACCTACATTGCATATAAAATAATCTAAAAAAAAGTTAAGAAAAAATCAACATCTACGTATAAAAATTGAAATATATGTTTTTATTCTTTTATCTTCCTTCGGTTTTAATATTTTTAAAAACTATTTGGGTATTTCATATGTCATATATATAGGTTATCAAAAAATATCTACAATCTTTCAAAATTACAACCTCAGATCTTATTCACTGAAAAGTTTTTAGAAACTTTTAATGCTCTTGTTTAGCCGTTACTGAAGATATGTTTAGAAAAACTCGTAAGGAAATTTGATAAGTTTAAACTACATATGAATATTTTTAGAAAAAAGTTTTTAAATTTATTCCTCACCAATAATAATAAAAATTTATTATTATTTTTCTGCAAAGGATTATTCCTTTATAAAAAAGATTTTTACTAAGCTGTCCTAACGGAGTAAAGGGACCCCCAAAATCAAACAATACGATTAAAAATTTGGAAATTTAAAATCGTATTTTGATAATCCTTATAATGAATAAAAAAAGTTCTACTAACGCTGGGACCCCAAAATTTAAAAAAAAATTTCGAAAATCTTTTGTGACATATTTAAAAGTTTATTATGAAAATAAAATTAACTTTTTAAGAAGAAATTGCAAAGATTACCCGGCTTCGCCGTAAGATTTTTTCCAGAATTAATAACCGGCAATACTTTGTCAGCTTTTCTAATTCCGTATTATTCTAAGAAAATATATATTCTGATGTCACAAAAAATTCGTAATTGGAGTAAAGTAACATTCTAAATTTATCTAACATAAAGGGTTAAAATAAATTCTGAGGTGTACTTAAATTCCCTAAATTATTATATCATAAAAATAAAATATATCAATAGAATTTTATTTTGCTGATTATTTATTATAAAAGTAGATATTTGAGGCTCGAGTCTGTAGTAAAATGTTTTTGAAACATGGATTGCATATTAGTGTCATTCATGTGCAATATATGAGTGAAGAAAGCGGAAAGAGAACACGCAAACTTTATTCAAACGTTAAATAAACAAATCTGCTACAATCCAACTTTTTTTTTTGCAATAATAGTTGTGCTATCTACTTACTAAACGTGTGTACGTCATTTTAAAGAGGGATCTTTTTTGAATAAAGGAGAAAGTTGAAAAAATGTATCTCTAAAAAATAAGTACATATCTACTACAGTGATTCTATGAGCATGATGTATAATATTGAAAATCAGGATTTGAAGAAGATTTTAACTCATGATTTAAAATTCAATTTCTATATTATGTAGAAAGCTATCATTTTTAATTTATTAACAAATTTTTTTTTTGTTCAACAACCAATATATTTACAATCGGCTCCTTAAGTGGAATCTCAGTAAATCACTTGATAATAAACTCATGATAAGGGGTTCTTAAGGAACTTCCATAATAAGTAATTCGTAATAACATTTATCAGTAAGCAGTAATACTAAAGTTCATTACAAAAAATGTTTCTGCAAATACTTCATAATGCATAAAAAGAAATAGTAATAAATAAAAAAAACAACAAAAAATAAATAGTCAAAATAAAGAAAAATAAAGTAAACAAGAATAATATCACTAGATTTGGCGTTGTGATTTATCAAATTATCATTCAGTAGCCTCTGAGTTCAGCACATACAGTCGTTTAAACCTCCGGACGTCCCTGCTATTCTTAAGCAGATTGATTGCTAAGTGATCCACCTGATTTTCAAATCGTTCTTGCGCTGTCTTACTACCTTAGGAACCATCGAAAGCTCTAGATATTTATGAATTTCATCATTCCATGCGAAACGTGGTGCCTCTGCAATTGCTCTGGTTACTTTGTTTTGGAAGCGTTGTACGATATCTACGTTGTAGTAATAGTAACTTAGAGTTACTATTACTTACTGTTCCCCACAACTCCACGCCATAAGTCCAGATTGGTCGTAGGATAACTTTGCAAATCCTTGCAGTACTTTATTGGACAACGTGAGGCGCGAGTTTCTCCATAGCCAGTGCAGTTCTCTATACGCTTACTTCGCGTTAAGTTGTTTTTTTTCATCCTCGCGTGACACTTCCAGATCAAACGCCGATCCAAGTGAAGTCTTAGGTACCGCACTCTCTCTGTTTGTATGATCAACACACCATCCATGTACAAAATGGGACAGTCACCCATTCACATGGCGAATGTTACATGCTTTGATTTATCCTGATTAACTCTAATCGTCAATTTTTTCTACCATTTGCAGACAATATGCCATCTAGAGCTCCCGCGAGGCTAGGTCAGGGACCTCGTTAACGGCAAGGGCAGCAATGTTATAGGAAAATGTGACGACGATGCAATCTTCCAGAGTGGAAGGTCCGCTGTGAATATGGAATATAACGTAGGACCTAGTACAGACACTTAACCCAACCCAACCAAGCAGGACCTTAAGGGACACCCAACCTAATGTCACAGAATTTCGGTAACTCATCATTACATATTACCTGAGAGAAACGTCCCTCAAGATAATTCTGTAAGACAAGGTAGTAGGGTTGAGGAAGTTTTAATTTTAATTTATAGATCAAGCCAGGCAACCATACCTTAAGCCTGTTGGATGTCTAAGAATGCCACTAAGCAGAATTTTCTTTCCTCCAGACATCTCCTGTTGACCTTGACGACCCCATGAGATTGTTCGATGGTGTGGTGACCGTACTTGTACCCAAATTGGTGGTCCGAAATTACCCACTCATCCTCCAAATCTGGCCTAAGTCTGCATAGAAACAGTTTTTCAAACAATTTGTATATCACCCGTAAGATGTTAATTGGCCTGTAAGGAAAAACCTGTGCAGGCTTCCCTGGTTTCATGATCATTACCATCTGTGATACCTTCATTCCGCTGGAAAGTAAGACGTCCCAAGAACAGCGTTAAAGAACTCCTTAATGTAATTCATACCATTAAAGGATAGCATTTTATGCATCACTAAACCAAAACCGGGGTTTTCTTTAGTCGCCTTCCCTAGTTGATTGATTTCAATAATTCGGTCTAATCGGAAAGCTGAATTGCATTGGGCTCAAGAAGTCTTCAATATCCTTGTCACCAGGACCCTCTTCATCGTGAGGTTAGAATGTTTCGCCTAAGTGTAAAATAGTGAAATAAATCGGATTTCTCTTTCTCATTCCTTACCCAAGATCCAGTACCTTCGTGTAGGGGAGGAAGCGTACTTGTGGATCTATGTAGCCCCTTCGTAGCCTTACATACAGTGGATCTGTCTCTATTCAGGTTGGAAGGATTTCTAATGTATTCCTTGAATGTTTCAAGATATAAATATATGAGAAGTGTAGATATAAATATATATATCTACATTTCTCTTGGATAGGTATTGTCTGTGGTCGAATGCAAGTTTTCAGGTGTAGATCACCATGAACTTTTCTGCATCACCAATGTTAGAAAGTATGTTGCACAGTCTCAGGGGTATCAATCGGAAAGTTTTCCTTCGATCCAGTCCTTATAATATACGCAATCGGTTCGTTTTTTTTTTCGTATGCAGGATAGGTCTTTTCCTTCTCAGCACAGTCATGCTCACTGTAAGTAGAACGGGCGAGTGGTCTGACATCAAATCATAAATGTTTTCTACCAGAGTATATGTAAATGATATACCTAAACTGATAAAAAAGTTAAGTAAATTCGGGGTCTTCGTTCCGTAGGCCAGTATGTCGGTTAAAATCTCGAAACTGCGTAGATTTTGAACCCGCCTCCTCAACATCCTACTTCTGCTGGTTGTCAACTACAAACCCCTCAACGAGTCTTTCGCGTTCCAGTCCCCTCCAGCGATTAACCTAGAACCTAATGCTGCAATGTATTTGGAGAACAACTAGTTAGTTATAGTATGGTTCGAAGAACAGTGCACCGCAAAACGTCTTACAGGTCTCAACTAGTATGTAACTTCAACCGTGGTTGCCTGAATCTGTTTGGTGCAGAACCTAACTCATTCTCTGAGTTGGTAATGCCTCAGAGAATTCCTACTCAGAATCGCAGTTCTCTCATGGGTTCTCCGTCTGCGTGATTTGTGCATGCATTTATTAAGTCCTTCACCCGATGTCAGTAGCCTTCGATTTTTTCTTTGTCTTCTCCAGTGGAATCGTGTAGTATCTCTATATGTTCCCAATCACGACGAGAAAGGCTTGTTGATTCTTTCTAATGAAGGTGTGCCCTATTAAACCATGTTATCGAAATATATTTATGATTTTCTTGTACGCATTAATATCTTCAGACATTATTATAAGTTGTTAACCTCCAACAAGTCGAATGTTATAATCCTCCTTACTCACAACCGAATCTAACAGTTCGTATAACCTTAGCATATCATTTATTCCGTAAAGTACAATATGTAGGAGCTTGACGGATTCCGTTTGGTTCGTAATATTCAAGTCCTCTAATGGAAGGCCATTAAATCTAGTTGATACGGGTAATCCACCATTGCACTCACTTGAGTTTCCGGATAAATTGTTCGCTATGTCAACTCTAATTAGTTTTCTACGAGCTACCCTCCTCGGATCTCTATTCCACAACTTAACGGACCACATAATCTTGATGTTATTTGATAACCTCCTACTCACTGATCTACGTTGCATTCCTCTATGGTTTAATTAGCTTAAGAAAAATGTTAAAAAGATAGATTAAAATGACGTATAAATAAGTATACCTTACAAAAAAGAAGTATTTGTCTTATCTTAGAAATGTGCAACCACGTCCGCAATAATCTCTCACAAATATCTATTTCACAATTACCAAATATAACAACACTCAATAAACACAACTAAATCATAAAACACCACCTGATTCAACACAATATTTTAATTCTGTAGAATTTAATTTCTTGCTGTTCAGATAGAACACAAAATAAACAATCAAATAATGGAAAATAGTTGTTGAAAAAATAAAGGGAGTGACCTTCCTTAAAAATTAATAATCTTGAAATATTATACTATCTATTATTTCTTTGGGTAAACAGGCTTTTCAGCGATGACGGTATAATAAAAATAGAATCAATGATTGTTTTAAGGCAAAATTGTATTTTAATAATAATAAAATAGATTCTAGATTATTTTAGCAATACGCTTTTGCAATCATAGTTTATAAATAAAACAGAAAATGGTGAATTATAAAATGGATTATATGTCCGTTTTTGTTTTTCAAAAGGAATTTTATCAGATAGTTTATAGCGGCAATGGAGTAAGATATGTTGTCGACGTGTTTCAAAAACATTTCTTTTAATTGTTCTAACAAATCCTTCGGTTCAACTCTAATAAACAACAATTCATTATGAAAAAATTTATGATTGATAAATATTGTGTAAGGGTAAATTATATAGGTTGTTGATTAATTAATTGCTTCATATCATTTAATATTTTAATTTATTTATTTATATATAAAAAAACATACATAATAATTTATAATTTCTTTGCTTTTATTTTATTATAAAACTTGTATCGAAATTGCCGTAAATAAATTATAAGCATAGTAATATAAACAGGAAGCTAGATTTACAAATAAATCTGCCCGTATTATTTAATTATTCTCATAATTAAACACAATTTGAGAGTTGAAATTTCATCTCTTTTTGTGTAATTGTTAAGCAATTTTCAGAAATGTAAAATTAACCCACCTGAAGTCAGAAGACACTTATTCAAACAAATCCATTTATTACAAACAATATTGCAATATTGTAATTATCTACTATAATTACATCTATAACAAGCACAGTACAATAATTGGTAATATGATATTCATTTGATATATAATTCTTAGTATACTGTTAATTTGTCTGCTGTACTTTTTAGTAATTATCTACACTGAACTAAAATCGTTGTATAATAACAAACAAAACAATATA
>JAAAKQ030345700.1:0-26106 GCA_010016005.3 Zanna intricata
TACGCACAATAGCTTCAAGTGTCGGAACAGAGTTAAAAGTGGGTCTACTGCATTCCAAACTAAAAATTCACACACCCGATGAAAAGGTTTTGAACCAATAGAGGTAAAAATAAGAAAACAATAAAACATAAAGGTTTAACCGACCATAGTAATAATAATGAAGAATAAAAATAATAAATCAATCAAACAAACTTAACACAATGTGTTAACACAGGAGTGGTCAACCTGAAATTGTACAAGGCTACACTTCATTCATATTCATATATATCATTCTCTGAAGTAATACCTTACGGTATTTCCAGAGGCTAAACAGAATAATTATCATCTATTTGTTGATTGAAATTATTAATATTTGTTTGAATCTTCATAATAGTATACGTGACAACAGTACGTTTAACATTTAAAGAGACTAAAAATGTACATTTAACCTTTAAATTTGACTAGTGTCAATTCTAAATTTTCTAAACTGTTTATTTGAAATGTCTTATGGATCTAATAACAAAAACAACAATAAACAACATCTAAATTATAATTGATTTTTTTTTTTAAATGAATGAAGAATAATTATGTTATCTGGATGATTTGATGTGTAGAGATGTTATCGTTAATTAATATAATAGAACATAACATAACACGTGATATTTAGCAATAAAAAATATTTATGAGCAGATTTTGCCACAAAATTAAACTTCGTCCGCTAATCATTGTACAGAAGCTGGTTCCAATAAATAAGAATAAATATTTTATAGGTGAATAATCATTTTAATATTAAGAAGATATATTGATTTATTATGAAAAGTCCTGTGCCCTTGTCAATTTCTCATTATGACATTATAACATTAATAGAATTTTAAAACTTAAATCCTGAAATACATTGAATGAGAGTTAAGACATATCTAAAAAGAACCTTCTAATAGCACAAAATAAAGATAACAATATTAAGTGATACTGTTATGTGCAAATCTAATTCAACAATTAGAAAATAACAATATTGATAGGTCACAGGAATCTTAAAAGCAAAGAATTTAAGTTGGCAGCATATGTTTATATATTGTTGTTAGAAAATGAGAACTTTTTAAAAACCCACATTGAAAAAACCTTTAAAAAAATAGAATAATTAAATAACTGTATTTTTACCTTATAATCCTCCCTGACATTGTGATGTTGTTTTTAAAACA
This sequence comes from Zanna intricata, assembly GCA_010016005.3. Classification (NCBI taxonomy): domain Eukaryota; kingdom Metazoa; phylum Arthropoda; class Insecta; order Hemiptera; family Fulgoridae; genus Zanna; species Zanna intricata. The sequence continues at coordinate 1,179 of JAAAKQ030345700.1, forward strand.
ATCAAATTTAAGATTTTGATTAAATATTGTGCATGATTATGATGATAACTAAAGCTTATCTATGCAATCAATGGGTCGTACATGATGGTCAATCAGAATCTTAAATTTTCTTGTCTACATGTGACCACTCGAGGATTAAGTAAACAGGATTTTAATCATGAGGCCGGTTTGGAATGTTGCAATAAATTATATTTACAACTGTTTAGAAACTTTATAATACATTATAAATGCACCATAAAACATTTTAAGCTGTTGAAAACTAAGTTTTTTTCATCATTAGGTTGGGTATTCTAAGGTTTACAACATTGTAACACATTATAAATTACGTTTCAGAATATGGAAGAATGTTTATTGTATACATTTAAATGATTTTGAGCTACAAAACATTTACATCTAAAATTTGAATAATTTTTTTCCTAAGGGGTGTTACTAAGGGTTGAAACATTGCAATAAAATCATAAATTATATTATAAACAGTAAAGGGATTTTAATTCATTGTAAATGCACCATTAAAACATTTCAAACTATTGAAAATTAATTTTTTTTTCTAATTTCATCATAAAGGGTGGTTTCTAAGAATTGAATCATAGTAGAACATTATATATTATATTCCACAATATAAAATATGTTTATTCTTGTACATTAAACATTCTGTCATAAACATTTAAACATGATTTCACTCTATGAAATGTTTAAATTGACGGTTTTTGAATTTTTTCACAAGGGGTAGTTTTCATCCACAAAAAACAAAAAGCACACATCAGGAACATATAACTTTTAAAGCAGTGGGTTAGATAAGCTTAATTACAAATTTTAATGAAAAATCGATCTTGTCTGAAAGAATTCTGAGGTAATACTCTATTCTTACCACCAAACACTAGACTAAAATTTGTTTATATCAGTGTGATCAGCTAATACTTTCTTATCTTTTAGTGAGAGTAAATAACTAACTTAGTGAGAGTAAATAGTTTTTTTTAATATGGCTTATTCTTTTATATAGATTGGAATAGTTTTTAATTTGGCTTTTGATATTATGTGAACAAACTTTCACATTTTTCCGGGGTGGTATTTACTCCACTTAGATGTTCTGTCAATTCCTACAAATACATCTGAATCACTCTCTTCATTGTCACGTGCTTCCTGTTCTTTCTCTGAATTATAGTTATCTGCTATTAAATTATTGTTGTCACAAGTCACTGAGATCACTATTGTCATCAAGAAGTTCATCTTCTGAATTGTTCTCTTCTAGCCACTCTGTTTGCAGACAGAAGGATCTGAACTCTTCTGCACCATAATGGAATTACAAGAATCCCTATCCCTGCAATATCAAAAAAAATTAAAAAAAAAAAAAAAAGAAGATAGGCTAAGATGGTGAAACAAATAAATGATTAAAATTTACCTTTGTATGGGCTATCATTGAAACAGTAATCTTCAACGTATAAATTTTCTGCATATAAAATAATATAAGTAAAGGTCAGGAATGATTTTTAGACATGAAACAAAAAAAAGTAAACCCATATCAAATGCAGAATGATAATTTACAGGAAAGGTCATGTGGATGACAAATTAATTAGAACTCAAAAAATAACAGTTAAAATGATAATGTAAGATTAGAAATGTACAAATTATTCACAAATTGAAAAAAAAAACCAAAACAATAATACTTACATGAGAAATCTCGCGGAAGATGATTGTCATCCACTCAAAGCAAAGGATCACTGAACATCAATGAGACCAAACGTCAACTGACGGATGTCTCCAGACTGGACCCCCACCCCTCCCTCACAGACCCTTGGCACCCTAACCTCATTGCCACCAAAACAATGACCATAGAATGTTATATAGGTGTGGATGACCATTGTCATCCATGCAACCACTCAAGGGTTAAAATTATAAAATGAGTAAAGGAAAGAAATAAAAACTGTATGTACATTATAATAGCACATTTTATTATTATAACTCTATGGATTATCACAAGAACTGTCATCACTGTCGACCTTTCCTCTTGGTCAGTAACTGGAGGACAATTTTGACAATTGTCATGGGAGCATGTTTCACACGGGGGTTACAAAACAGACAGACTTTTCTGTAGCCTCAAGTAGCGTTGCATCCTTTTTTACAATTGAAAAATATTATTAGGATCAGTTATTCCAGTGCAGGCATTTTCCGCATTTTAATTGGTAGTAAAGGGCCTACATTATTCATACATCCCCAGTCAGGTGGACAAATATTTTTGTTTCCAAGCCACACCCAGATTTAAGTCTCTACACCATTTAAATTAAAATTAATGAATTTAAAATAACTAATATTTTTAATTTTATTATGAAAGTTAAATTTCTGCCATATATTAATGATGAATTTAATGGTTAAACTAAAAAAATTAATAAACTTCAATTCAATAATTTTTAAAAGGTAATATTAACAAAATGCACCACATGTTTAATCTTTGGGTTTTGGAAATGTACTAACTACACCATATAAAAGAATAAAAGAAATATACATTCACCTTGCCTATGGCATGTAAATTTCAGATTCCTTGAGCCCTTCGTTTTTGAAAATTTTGAGTTTAAAGGGTTTGGGAAAGGTGGTCCTGACACCAAATCCAAACTTATAAGAGTGATATCTCAATCAATTTTTGTTCCTGAGAAATAAAAAAAAAAACTAAATGTACTCTTGCAATTTTTTATGCATTTTCTTTTTTTTTTTAAATTATTGTGAAAAAATAATATTTTTTAAGAAATTAAAAAATTTTTCAAACTTTAATCAACCTTTTTTTTTTAAATCTAGGCATTCCAAACTGGTCAGACTTCTAAAACATATTGTTAGTACTCATAAAGTAAATCTTAAAAGGATTACGTTCAATTCCAATTCTTGCGAGAAAGTCATTTGTTTCATTGCTGATTTTTTCTCCAAAAAAGCGAGACAACCATTTTATTTTCATCATAACTTCATTAGTTTTCATGATAATAACTTTTACCAAAGCTAAAGTCTTTTCAAGCACTTTGAAAAATATCTTATAAATTTTCCTGTAAACATTTTCTGTTGTTTCATTAACTTGACAGTAAAAGGTTTGACTTCAATTTTCGGTGAAGAAAAAGTTACCTTCAACAAGGCATAATTTGGTTCATATTGCATCTACAGAAATAAAAACACAATCAATCTGTTCATTAATTTATAAGCTTCATTTTATAATGATAATTTTTTTTTATAAAACATAAGGTTTTAGAGTTATTCATAAAAAAAAACATTAAATGGTTGCATGAAAAATTAACATTTTCAATCACAAATAACTCACAAAGTATTAACTCTAAAAAAAATCTTTATAGAATATTTTTTGCCTAGAATCTATTCCTCCATCGATTTCTGCAGTTATTTTCAATGTAATAATTTCCACTCCGAAAAATGAGTGTCATCCACCCCCAGGGTAAAAGCACACATTAGCACACTATATAAATTTTGTTTCTTGAGCTATTCCCTAATTACTATGCAAATTTTACTTCAGTCAGTTTTGTCTAAAAGAATTCTAAGTGAAAAATTGTCAAACACGACTATTTTTTAATCATCAGAATATATTTAAACAAAGATTCTTTAAAGTTTAATATAGAAGAGTTTTTTGTTATTTAAGTAAAAAAATATATACAGTTTACTAATGTATCTCTAGTTATAAATTTCTAATATTTTTTACAGGGTCAAAAAGTTGAAGTGAACCTTTCAGAAAATTATTCTAATTTCAGAGAAAAATATTTCAATCATTTAAAAACAAAAAGAGAAAAAGAAAATGCTGCAGAAGTACTTATAAAATCAAGTGTAAATGGGCGGTAGTATTGAATTTTTTTAAGTAGAATTTTGCTTTTATTTTATAGAAAATAAATTATTTTGTATTAAATTGTGTGTTTCTTTATATTATTTGAGAAAACTCTTGTTTAACTGCCTTCCTATTCAATCTATGATAGGACCTGTTTCTTGTTATTTACTTAGCCTATCAGAAATCACTAAGAAGTATTAGGTCATATTCAATATTTTTGTTCATTATTAAGTATCAGTCGTTATGAAATATGTATGTTTATTAATTTTATTAAATCTTATCTAAATTAATAATGTAATAAAACATAAATTCACATTAAAATTTATTAAACACATATTCATTTGTTGTCAGTCATTATAAATGCATTTCCCAGAACATTGCAAAGTGCAAAATCAAAAATATTATGAAACATTGGTCTTCAAAATATGAGTGATTTGTCTTTTTCCATAATCACTAGATCTTCGTTACTTTTTTATAGGAGGAATTTTCAGTTACCATGGTGACTGGAAGAGTTAATCTTTATATATATATATATATATCTTTCCAGACATTAATGAAGGAAGATGATTTGATTTATTAGATTTCGTAGAGATTCCTGATTTGTTAATTAAATGAAAATAACAATTTCACTAAAACCTCAATGGTATGATAAGCAAAAGATCACACCATATTGTCTGTGCCTTTTAGCAAATCTCTTAAAAGATAATTTATATGAGAAGCCCATTTCTAATCACTTTAAGAATAAGGTGAAATTTTTACTGATTAAAGGTGTATACTCGCATAAATAACCAAGACATCATGAAAGTTCACTAAGACAAGTATTTGTTCACTAAGTAATTACTCTTATCTTACTGGAATAAAATAATAGATCTTTTAAAGTACTAAAAAACAAAATGACAAGCTTTAAAAATATATATATATATATATATATATTGTAACAAGACTTTTAACAGACCTGACTAACAGATCCCTGCCAATTAAGAAGAAAGTAGTAAAAAATATAATGGGAGGAATTCAGAAAGGGGCTAAACAAAACTCCTTTTAGTAAAAGTAACAGGTCCATTTAACCATCTTTTTTGTAATACTACCCATTGACACACTAAACAGATGTTGTTCCGTAAGAAGAGTTACTGGACGAATGTTTGGAATTTCATGGGAAAATGTGAGGACAGTCGATCATTCTCAGACTTTGAGTTGGTTCCGGTCTAGCAGGTAAAGAGGATAGGAGTATAAATACTTCAGGGAAGACCAGTTAAGTTGTTATCAATATTCTAAGCGAGATGTTATGAAGAGAGTCTGCAAAATGTCAGTCAGAGATAGTTTTCTGTGTGGAGGTCAGTGAATGAGTGAAATTCTAGTTTAGGTTTAACGCAATTGTGGTGATGTTACAAATAATTCCAGTATACGAAAAAAAGAAAGAGTCCGGTGAGTTACTGTAAGTGAAAGAGATAATGTACTAAATTTCATTTGTAAGCTATTGGGTAGTTTAATTTGTGAACAGCAAAGGTTTTTTCAGTGAAAGAACTTTATACTTGTCTTTTCTGTTGTGCTATTATTATACAAAACTAATTTTCATTATTTATCTACCTGTTTTCATTACCTTTTTGTACTAGTTTTCATTATTTATCTACCTGTGAATAAAACCTGAAGATTATTTTAAATTCTGTTTAGTATGTAATCTTTATTTATTATTATTATTGGCATTTATGCCAATAATTACTACTGTAATTGCTACTTATTACTGTATTTATTTTTTTGTTATTGACATTTAATATTATTATTGTTTACTGTTGCCATTATTCTAATTATTATTGTGGTTGTGATTACTACTTTTTTTATTGGTTTTATTATTGTCATTCACTATTATTATTACCATTGTTGTTATTATTATTAATGTTTTGTCTTGTTTTACTTATGTTTTTAAACCAATAAAGTATAATTATATAAACATTTTCATTTGTCAATCTCTCAATACCCTGATCGAGCCACAAACACACAACAGTATATTATATAAATGTCAAGTTTTGAGTTATATATACTTGCACTTAAATATATATTTACACACTACAGATTGACCGAATGATTTCATAACATGTATTGTCTATATTTTATTGTAATTGTTTATTATTGTGCTTATTAATGTTTAAATTAATGAATAGTAACATCATAGCTTTTAATCTATCTGAGTTCCATAACTTTTCTAGTTAAGCCAAAAAAGTTATGTATTTGTAAATGATGAAAAGTATTATTTTAGTTGAACAAGAGGAGGCAAAATGAAGATTGCTTAATAGGAAAAAGAAAGCTTTTCTTGCAGTTACAATGGCTACCCCCTTTGATGGTGAAGATATAATATTTCAAACAAAAGTGTAGAAGACCCCTAAGAAATATTAAGATAGGTAAAAAAATATTGTACAGATTTAAGATGCCGAAACCTGGTTACCACTTCCTGTTGACAATTATAACCCAAATTAAACTCCATCAGTGACCTATATTCAACCATACAAAAGTTCATAAAAATTGGTTTCCCAGTCTGAAGATATAAAAGAAAATGATAACTGTTGAAAAAAAAAATTGACTATATACCCATCCCTGGAATGATATTGCCAAAATACATAACCATAGTGACATAGTAATTTTATGGAGTTATTGAACTAATACAAGCATATGACTTTATCAATCCAAAAATTATTAAAAAGAAAAATGTGTTTTGTCCCCACTATATCACTGGGGGGGGGGGGGGGGGGGGGAATAAAACCAAACACCACCAGAAGTGTCTTAGCTACCTAGAGTGTGTTAAATTTTGTGAAAAAATTTACCTATCCTATGAATAGAATTTTAAGGAAAGGACCAGTAAAGTTTATATCAACCTGCTCCCTTGGAAAATTGTGACTAAAATTAAATAATATCACTGCCCCAAATACAGAAACCATCATGCCAAATTTTATCTAAACCAATTGATCCAGTCTGGAGAAATTAAGATAAAAACAAGCCATTATACATCGTTATGAAATTTTTGTATGCTAATATTATGTTATTTTTTAAAGGGTAATAATTAAAAATAAAGATCTTCAAAATTTACCGAATTAGCATACTCTCCTACATACAAGTATATTATTCTGTATAGCTTATTACCTACTGCAAGATCATAATAAGTGAAAGATACTCGTGCCAATGGTTACCTAGAAAATGGGTACAAAATTGCAATTTCTTTCATCATATTCTGTTAACCGTGAATCATCCATCACAAGAAATGGAATAGTAAATTTTTATAACGCCTGTATTTGTATTTGAGTGGATGAAACCCATATGAGACTGCAACAAGATAATTGCAATTAATGTATGGTTTCATAATAATTTGATTAGTCCATTTTTCTTATAAAGGAGGCTTACAGGAGAAGCATATACTTAAACTTTTTGGGAAAAAAACTTGTCCAACCTCTTGGAAGATGATATTTTTTATGAAAACAGATTAGAGATGAGGTTCATGCATTTTGGGGTACCTCCTTATTTTTCTAATAATGTAAAGTTTTATTTAAATAATACATATGGTAGACAATAGATTGGTCTAAATGGTTACAATGTTCTGAACTCAGGCCATTAGACTTTTTTTCTATGGGGTTGGATGAACTCAATTGTTTACTCAAGACAGATTAACGCACTTGAGGAACTAAGGAATCACATAACAGAATCTGCAGAAGCTGTTAAGGATACTGCTAATATTATGAGATGCGCTAGAGAAGAATGGATTCATTGAACAAAACAGAGGCCATTTCGAGCAACTTTGAAGGTAATTAATAACGCCTTTACTAATTTTTAATATCATTTTTCTGTTGCTTTCAAGATTAAATTAAATTTTATACAAATATCTGTTTTCAATCTATGGACAAAATTAGTTATTTCATGCTATTAATTTTTTTTTCACAATTCAGTCTGTTTTGTTTTTTAATGTGGTTAAATGGCTGTATCCTATATTCAATTTTTTCTTAAGTAATATACATGATTCTTTTCAGAATTAAATTTACATTTCTAATTGAAAAAATTCAACTTAATTAACCATTTAATTAAATTTTCTTAAGTTAAAACCAAAAACAAGTTATTTTTTACCCCCAGTTTTTGTTTTACATGAGATATGTTTAAAACTAATGGAGGTACAGTTCTGAGACTCATTTTTTAATATTTTCAGGTAAAAACCATAAAAAAACTTAATTCATCCCTTAATTTACCTTCCCAGAATTTCAGGAAGTTTTCATTCTCCAAGTGAATCAAAATCCTTCACTAGCCATAACTCGCTAATAAAGCATTTTTTTGGCCTATTATATAACCTTTTTTTCGTATTTTTAGCACAGAATCAACTCCTGAAATATTCCATACAGTTTTGAATCATGCTATGTAATAAAATAAAATTTTGGATCGATTTTTAATAAGCGAAATTTCAGATAACTTATGTATACTTCTATTTTCATATTTAAAATTTAAAAATGGCTCATGTTTAATGGAAAGATTACCTGTTATAACATCCACACATCTCAGGAGTAGTCGATCATTCCAAATTACATGTTTACTGGTATATTTACAATTACACTGCAGCAGCACCAGACTGGCAAGCCGGTAGTAGTAATTGCATTTGCCGATACAAACATCCAGATCTGGCAGTTGCTGGAAAACTGGTTGGAAAAAACAACCTGTAATTAGGCAAAAAAGATTATAATATTAAAAATTTTAGTATATTACTAAAAATATTAAGTTAAAACTTTTGACTTATGTCAAAAGGTGATCTTACTAGAGTCAATCGAAAAGTTCTTGGCATGAGGCAGAGATGGCGCAAGTAAGAACAAACGACTATGATATTTGTCCTTTAAGTGGCAGTGCTGAGAAATTTGAGAGATGTGTGTTTAGTTATTTGTTTATGACAATTGAGTGAAGCAAACAGATTTTGAACATTTTCTGAAAAATAAATGAAATTGAAGTTTGAGCTGTAGTAAAGTACTTTGCTTTTAAAGTTTTAACCCTAATGGTCATATAAAAAGAATAGTTTCCACTTTAAAGGATTTTTTCAACAGTGATAAAGTGAGCTGCTGAATTTAAATGTGGTTACACATCCATTCAAGATAACAAATGCTTAGGATACCCAAAAGCTGATCAATGAAATCATCAAAAAAAAATTGTAAATTCTGTATTAAATAATCATACACAAGGTACACAAGTTTATTGGCATTGCAAACATCTTGATAGACCATGTCCACTGCATTTTATAGATATTTTGAGAATGAAAAATTTTCTGCTGATTAGGTGCTGCATTTTTTAGCAGTCGACCAAAAACACACTTAACTGAACACTTGTTATAAACTGTTTAGATTTTATAATTATAGATGAAATAAAAATTCAGCACTACATGCTAGAGAACAAACAATAGATGGAAGCAGATGAAATCATGACAAGAAAACAAAAATGATTTGTGTGCACCTACATATTATCTGGGTTGCTGCCACAAAACTTGAACTGAATTTCAAAGTACTTCCACACATGCCAGAATTTTCTCTTAGCAATTAGTTATCCAATCCTGAAAAAATGGGTCGATGGATGAACATTCACTTCAGCTGAAGAGAAGCTTGAGACAACTGCTAAATTTGCAGAGTTGGACAAATAACATTGTAGTGACATTATTAAAAATTTGAAAAGTCATTATCTAAGTGTATCAAATTGCAAGGTAACTACACTGAAAAATAAAAAAGAAATTTCTAAAAAAAATGGTTTTTTACTTGTCAAATTGAGAACTTTTCAATGGCCATCGTATCTAAATTTGTGTAATATTGCTCACTTTAATTAGATCAAATCGCATTTATCTGTCATCTATAACACCAGTTATCAAATCTAAAAATTGCTTTCTTGCATGACCCTGATTATAGATTTGAAGTTTATTATCTTGATCTAAAAATTCTCTTTAAACAACTAAAAACATGTTTAAAATTATCAAAATATAATTTTTTTTTTAATTTCAGAGTAATTTCTTATGCATGAATCAAGACAAAAAGTAAATTATCAACAAGTAGATTTTCATGTATATTTATAATAACAGATGAAAGGTGTAAAGTGGTTAGGAAAGCATGGCTATTTGCTGGTGATATTGTCATATAGAATGAAAGTGAAATTGAAGTTCATAGATTCTTAATGTTTGAAATGAAACATATGGTATAAAAGCAATATACACATAGTAACAAAAAGGAAAGATAAAATCAAAACATGCAAGTTCTTTAAGAGGTAAAAAGCTTTAAATATCTGAATAGTGAATGAACAGATTAGAGGAAGAAAAGTGAATGCAATAAATTGTTATAAAATCGTAATAGGACTATTAGAAGAATAGAATTTTTTTTTAACCTCCAGAACCACTGTTAAGGTATATCTAAAGAGGATGAGATGAATGAATTGTAGCATGTGTGAAAAATGCCATGCCTGAATGGGATTCGAACCCGGGACCTCCGGATGAAAGGCCGAGACGCTACCACTCGCGCCACGGAGGTCGACGTAATAGGCATATTATCAGATAAGAAGTTTTTGATGTTAATTCTGGTGAACAGTACTGAAGACTTTGATTGGAAAATAATTTTTTGGTCTGTTTTGTTTTAAATAAAAATTTAATTTTTTCCAGTTGACTTTAATTATTTTTTTAGAAATATGTTCTCTACAAGTTTTATCTCTTTACTGGTATCTTAACAAAAAAATAATATACCAGACTCAAAAAATGGATTTTCTAATTACAATATTTTGGATTTACAAAAACTTTCTTGAAAACTTTTTAAGTACAGTTCTGGTATCCAATTAAACAAATTTTTCAGAAGAATACATATACCATCAATTCTAAGAAAAATTTCAGAAGATATATTACCAATAAGAGAAAAGTCACTACTTCTTTAGCACAGTGACAAGTTTAGAAGTGGGCTGTATAAGTGTAATCAGTGTTCCACATAACTTCATTCTATACATCTATCTATACCATCTATCTATCATTCTATACATCTATCTATGATTTGATACATCATTTCTATTTTGATATATTAACCTTTAAATTACTAAATTAGCCAATACTTGTTAACTCTCTGGTAAATTGTTGAAGACTAAACAAAAAAACAATATGATTAATAATGTATTAAAAGAATAATAAAAAGAGTTTATAGAGTCATAGGACTCTTTATAAAATAAAGAAGAAATCTTTACAAGATTACCTGATTTAATGCCTGAACAAACTGCTCACCAAAAAAAATGCTGATTTTTTTTTTATAAACAGTCATTGATATAATGAGATATGAAATAATAACATTTACATAAGTAAATCTTGAATAAGTTTTTTTTTTGAACAGGTAAATCATTTGAACAAATAGAAACTTTATTGAATAAGCTCTTTGATTAATAAATAAATCTTGAATAAGTACATAGAATAAGCACATACCTATCATAAGCAGATCACTTGAAAGTAGATAACTTTATTAAGTATTTGTTCATTTCTTTTTTATGATTGACAACAAAAATAGTTTGTCAATTGGCCATCTACAAAATATTTTTAAAGATATTTTGGTGTCTGCAACACTTTTAAATTGTGTGATCCTGTAAATGTTTTGACTGTAAGGAGGAATATTTTTATCTGATATTAGTAATAAGTCTTCAAGAAGATGTTCCTCTTGAGAGTTTGCCATTTGTTACACTATTACAACTGACTTTAATAAATCCTGTGACCATTTATTTCAAATGGATTGCTTAAATTTTTTCATTAGTTGCCAATGGCTGAAACATTACTAGAAATTTCAGTGAAATCAGGGTCAGGAATAGAGGTGAGAGGAGGTTCAATAAGAAAGTGTTCTGGTGTTAGTGGTTGCGGATCCTTCAAATCAAAAGATACTGCATATAATGTCCATGAATTTAGAGAAACTTCAATTTGCGTAAGTATGGTGTATAATTCTGTAAAATTAAGAATAGATTGTCCTATGAAAAGACAAACATAAAATTATGCTGCTTTTCCACAACCCATCAAAATGCAGGAATGAATTTCCAATTTATACCTTGTGATGTGGAAAAGGACTGAACATTATTTGGAAGTTCTTTGATTTACATATTTAAACAATTCATGGAGAATGTTGTTTGCAGTGTTAAAGTTTTTTCAGTTAATGGTAAATATTTGATTTGGTATGGTATACCTCTAAGAGAAATAAAACACTTCAATGCGGTAATGAATGCTTAAAATGTTATGTTGGATACTAATTCTAAACATATAACCTTAGTTGAAAGATATATGAATAGGCACATATAAGATTTTGATATAGGTTTTGATCTCTGCCTGCCATGTCAAATCATTAATAACCATAATCAATAGCACAACAAGGGAACGCTTTACATGGAGTAACTCAAATAGGTGGTACTTGAGCAAGTTGTTGATTTAATATTCTATTACTGAATACATTTTTGAATAATAGATCTTATAATGTGTCAGGATGTAAGATAAACTGATGTTTATTATTACATGATTGCTTGGAATTCTGAAGGCAACCCCCTACCCAAAGTATGCTAGATGAATCTGTAAATGATCAAAAGAGAACAATTTACTTTGTTTTGAAATCTGTCATGATTAAATCATTGATTTCTGAAATAAAATATTTTAACTGCAATAAACATATGTAGACATTAAGAGTATTATTTAATTCATTAATGGCTAATATGAATGATTCATTCAGAAGAAACTAATTTAGTATTATTAATGAATCTGAAATAATAATAGCTAAAGTTACAAATTAAACTAGATGTGATGAAAAATCTTCAGAAATAATGTAATCTTTGAGTAATGTAAAAGCAAACCAGAATTAAATTCTTTATGTTCTTCAATACCACACTCAAGTAAAGGAGTAGTAGAATCAGTAGAGAAAAATTTCACCATGAATCCAATGAAGTGTGCAATCATGGAGTCGGAATACAATTGAATTTCATTGATGTGAGTATTTAAAGATGTAACCAGTTCATTAGTCAAACAAGTTAGGGAAAACAGCCACATAACCCTAGTTTTGTAGAGAGATCTATTTAAGTGGTGTAACCCTAAACTTTGAACAGAGATGATTGGATGAAATGTGTATTAGAATAAGTGATTTTGAATATATACAACTCACACAATTTTTGAGTAATGCATCAGCAAATCTACGTATTTGAAGAAAAGTAAATATAACTCTTTGATCATCAGTTAATGATAATATTGTTGAACATTAATTGACTGTATAGATCTTTCCATTGGGACAATAAATTGTCAGGTAGGCTATCACATGACTGACTTTTAATTTACCACAATTATTGTTTGCACAAGAATACTTACAGCCCAATCAAGCCATTCTTTAGGCTCATAAATCACATTAATGATAGACAAAACATTCTTCGTCAGTATATTATTTTTCCCTTTAGTAAATTCAAATATCCATTTATCTTAAATATTCCATTTATCTGAATAATTGTTCCATAAAGTACCTAATCTACATACATTTTCCCCTTTGTTTAATAAGTTATTACAGTTACCGTTTAATGGAATTATACTCGAATTATTAGTAAACCATTTATGTGATGGGAACCTATACTGATTTTACAAATCGCTTATATCTTCAATTAACTTATGTAATACATCTAGATTGTCACATCCTATTACAAGATAATTGCCAAAAAAGTTGTTAAATCATAGGGTGTAGGCTTGTTTTTGTGCTTGTAACATAGCTTCATTAGCAGTAGAAAATTGATGCTTCTTATCCTTAGTAATTTTATTAAGGTACCTATTAACCAAGAAAGAGGAACGAACTAGCTGTACCATAAGTTACAGTTCTTAATGCATAATGTTATCATTCTTGATCAAGGGAGTCCCAGCATAGAATTTTTTGTCGATTGCTATCTTTAGGCATGATCAGAACTTGCCTACACATTTTTGATATGTTAGGAGTGACAGTCTAAATCTTTGAATTATTGAGAAAAGACTTTGCTGAATAATAAGACCAAATAGTAATGTAATAGGACCAACTAATAATTGAGTGATAAACTATTTGATGATTTGGCTGAACCACCAAAAACAATTCATAGTTTAGTTGTTAAACTTGATTTTTAATATGCGATGATGTGATAAATTAAAGCATTTGAATCTGAAGTTAACCAATCACAAAAATCAGTTCAGACATATGATCTAATTTTAAGTATTCGTGAATGTAGACCAAATAACTATTCATGAGAGAAGGATTATGGTTAAGATTGTTTTACAAACTTAAAAATCTTGTGCTTGTTAATGCTAAGAGAATCACAAAGTTTCATTTCTGCTTGACGTGGGAGTGTCATAATGAATCTTCCTCATTCATTTCTCGGTGTGTTTTCTGAGAAGTAGATTTTGCAAATGTTTGTTGAATAAGTGATGTCTTTTTGAACATATGTGTTTACTGAGAATCCTTAATGAAGTGACCAAGCCATAAACAATTAAAATAACATTTGTTTTTTGTTACAAGTTCCTTGCGATCAATGATAATTAATTCTAACATTTTTTTACATTTACATACATAATGATTTAAATTATATATTCGACAGAAAATTGACTTGATATGATAACTAAGTGCTTGTTTTTGTGGGTCTGTTTAGTAGGCTACATTGTTGTAATTTGCCTTGGTTACCCTTTGTAGTAATGTTAAATTTATGTGAACTGCTTTTCAATAACTGTCTTCTATTCTAAAGAAATTCAACTAATATTTTAAAAATTAGGAATCTGTAAGAGGAATCCTTCCTTCTATAACTTAGCTAAAATAGCTTAGAAGTTAGAATGCCCATTTATTTGGTGTTGATAATAAGAAAGAGGTTAAGTGAGGAGAAAGACCTATCACCTAATGATAGGAAACGTAACTGAGGATGTGAATGATGAGTTGATGGCAATTTGGTAGGAGAGATGGGACCGCAGCATGAACAGCCGATGGACTCACCAAATAGTAGTAGGAGATTTGAAGAGTTGGTGTAAGAGGTTGTATGGCTTGCTGGGATATTACCTTACCCAATTCATGATGGTTTCTGAACTTACCTTCATAGGCTCAAACTGGTCTCTTTGGACTTGTGTTCTGAGTGCAAGGTGGAGGAGACTCCAGAGCACATATGCTTTTACTGCCTACACTATGACAAAGAGTGGAGGGAAATGCTAGACAAACTGAGCTGCCGGCACATTTTTAGACTGGATGAATTTCAGCAGATCCTGATGAAGAGTGAAAAAGACTAAAAAGCTATTGCGGACTTTGCTAAGAAAGTTATGGAAAGCTACATGCAGATGAGGAGTCCCATGCAAGAAGGAGACGCCAGGTCAGAAGTCAGAGGGTGCTGTGCCGGAGTACCTAGGGGTCTCCGATCATGTGAAGATCGCCTAGTTTTCTGGAGAACAATTGCTGTATTGGTAAGTGCTTTTTGTGTGTAGTGTTGAACATGTGTGTGTGTGGGGCAATTGGTTGTGACTGCTACAGTTTTCTTGTGTAATGAATGTGTGTATATCTGGCATTAGTTGTTTGTTTGTTAGTGGAGTACAGTGGATGTTACTCCCTCCTGATGTAATGTCACATGGGTGGTTCCAGGAGAGGTGGTTAGCCAGGGATGAAGGTTTAGTCAGTAGTGCATAGGCATACATACACACCTAATAACATCTTGCCGGAACCTTTTAGCGACCTCAACACTTCCCAGACTCTAGCCTGGGCATCTGTAAAATAGATTCCCCACCTCTACAAAAAAAAAGCTTAGAAGTTAGAAACTGTTACAATAAGTTGAAATACTTAGTGGTAAATAACTTTAAGTGAATTTATGAATGAACTGATCATATTATATACTGAGAAGTACTAGACAAAGAATCCCATTCAATTGAATTAATCTTGAGAATATTCTGTACATAAAAATGGCTATAATTAAGCAATAACTAAATTTATTTTTTAATAAACAAATTGCCACTATATAATTCTCATCTGTAAAGGATAAATTTTTTTCATATCAAATGTACCTTTAATAAAGAATCAAAATAATGTAACTTCTGAATACCATACAAATCACTTCTAAGATGAAAGAAATAATATTGCCATCAAATAGTAGTAGGTTGATTGGTGGCAGTTGAATAGGATTGGCCAAAGTGCCAGATATATTTTGATTTGAGTTTGGGTTATCTATAACATTCAGTTAATGCATTTTTTTTAAATTCTAAAGTACATAAGTTATCTTCAATCAGAGCCCTATTGTTCGCAACACCTTCATTAAAATATAGTTCTTCAATTTTAGATTGAGTGCCAGCCTCCGTGGCGCAAGTGGTAGCATCTCGGCCTTTCATTCAGTAGGTCCCCGGTTTGAATAATGGTCAGGCATGGTATTTTCACATGCTACATATCATTCATCTTCATCCTCTTATGTAATGTAATACTTAATTGTGGTTCCAGAGATTAAAAATAAAATAAAAGAAAAAAGATTGAGTGGTATCAATACTTTTCCAACAGCTCTTGCAAATTTCTTAACTGAATTATTAATGAACAGCTCTCATTACTTTGAGGGTCAAAGTTCTAAATGTTTATATCCTAGTAATAGTGATTTTACAACCATTCATTTACCTTTCAATATGTTAAGCCGCTTGAGAATTAAACTATTAGACATGTTTACAATAATAATAATAATTATAACAAATTAAATTCTATTAATCAAACCCTTGATCAATTATAACCAAAATTAAACTGCATTGATGACCCATATTCGGTCTTCAGAATTTTATAAAAATTGCTTCTCAGCCTTAAGATATCAATGCAGTAATAACTGATGAAAAAAAGAACAAGAAAAATTTCCCAATCTCTGAATAAAATTGCCAATATATATAACCATAGTTATAATGTAATATTATAGAGTCAAATAACTAATACAAGAATATGATTTTGAACCCAGAAACTATTAAAAAAAGAAAAAAAAATGAGTGTTTTGATTCACTATTTCCCTGGTTTGGGGGGGGGGGTTTGAATTAGACCAAACACACCATCAGAAGTATTTTAGCTACCTAAGGGGTATTAAGTTATGTTAAAAAAATTTCTACCTTCTGGATAAAATTTTAATATAAGGACCAGTAAGATACTTTATCCTCATTCTCCCTTAGAAAATTGTGACCAAAATTAAATAGTATCACTGCCCCAGATACTGAAAACATCATGATGCCAAATTTCATCCAAATCCGGTCCATCCAGTCAGAAGATATCATTCAAAAAACAGGTCAACATACAACCTTCCAAAATTCGTTTTACTAAAATTTTGTTATAAGATGATAATTAAAAATCAAGATCTTCAAAAATCCTGGCATGTAAAATTTTCCCAATTAGCATTATTTCCCTTAAATTGTATTATGTATAGCAACAAAGTAAAACTATATACTGAGGAATAAAAAATATAAAATACATTTATTATATAGAAAAAATATTTTTATCATAAAAGATGTTTAATCAGAAAGCAATTTCTTTCATTTGGTAATATTTTCGGGAACTTTAACATGACTGGAATTCGTACGTGCAAATCCTATAAGCTGGTTACAAAATTAACTTATCTTTCACGTTCGACAATATTTTTAAGAAAACATATGAAACTCATCGATACTGTGGCGATCACTGTTTTTTTTTTTAATTCTGTATCTTACAAATCAAATGAAATCTGCGCTTTGTTATTATTTAACAACAGTTTTATGAACAATTTATTATTAGGTCTTAAATTCATTTCTAAAATATAATATGACAAACATTAAAAAAATACTACTAGGTCATTATCAAATAATATGCACTGTAAAGATATTTGTAGTTGTACATAAAATTGTGAAGCGCTTGCGTCGCTCTCTTTCTACACCCAAACCAGTATCTTGTTTGATTAAAGCATAAAGTATTATAAAGATAACCTCTTAAAGTTTGAGTGAATGTATATTTCTTAGGGATAATTTTATGAATGTTTTGTACAAGACAGTGACGACAGTTTTGATTTTATTTATGACTTATTTTGTCAAATACTTTTAAGTATAACCTTATTTAAGCTAATTTAATATAAAGAACCTGTTAAGATATGTTATCGAGTTTTAAGTTTTCTATTGATTGCATTCAAACCGTCTACAAAAGATACGCAGGACATAGCAAATGGCAAAATATTAGGCATACAAAAGCTGCTAAAGATCGGGAGAAGTCTAGATTGTACCTTAAAATTGGTCAACAAATTAAAATTGCTATTCAGGGTGAGTTTTTAAAATTAAAGAAGTTTCGCAATTTGTGCTTCATTTGTATATCACTTTTAATGGCGTTTGGTTCAAATGCATGTACGTTCGTAATTGTTTTATCAGAGCAGTTTATAAGAATATCATTTCACTTTTTTGTGATAATGGTACCATTTAGTTTGTAACTATTTAGTATAGTTATCTAGTGTCTGTATTTTGGGTAACTCCTCAACTTAGTTAAAGTTCAGTTCATTTGCTTAAGGGAAGGTAAAAAAGATCGTGGATTATCATTTAAATAACAGGTTCCTCTAAAAAGATTTAAAAACCGCCAGATCCATTAAATTTCAATCATTAAAATATACTACCTTAGAAAAAATAATTAATTTTGAATAACAGGGTATCTAATCCTGGTTTAAACCCAAATCTATTTAGAATAAAAAATTAAAATATATAGATTCCACCCAAATAATAAAATTAAAAAACTAAAATCTAAATAAATTAACTTAAACTTGATGTATAACCGCAAAAAGGACAGTTTTAATATTTCTAAGTTGCTGAGTATTTCTCATCCAACTAGTTGTAACAAATGTCCTAATCTTCACTGATAGAGCAAGTTAAAGCTGATGGATTTTAATCACATTTCCTAAATAGCCCTTGTCTAGTTGTGAAATGAAGTGGTTCTAACAGCTTTATCTATGATCATCTTCCATATGTGTATATATATATATTTCTAATTACTTTAGTTTAATGTTCTTGAATAAGCCACCCATATATGGTCATCTCTCCCTACATGTATTACTTAGAAAAAAAAGAAAGAATGTTACTTCTTAACCTGGATAACTTACAAATAATAATAATAATTTTCAGTATTTTATCATTGGCAGTGATTATAATTTTAAAGAGTGTTTAGAATTGGCCAGCTTCAAAGAAGTATGGTTTAACCTGTTATCTCCAATTATAAGAGGATTTTAATCTTTCATAAAAGACCTATATCCAAATTATATGATTACTATTTGCAGCTATTAGTTCTGTAAATATCAGAATAAATAATAATAATTTGTTGGAAAAATAATGTTTATTTATTTTTTCCCCAGTTGTAGTGTAGAAATTCTTCATAGCATGGAATTTAAAACGAACACAGATTTAATAAAAATTAACAGTAACTTTATTTAGAAAAAATGAAATCATATCTGTACAATTTGGAAATATTTGGTAATTAATGCCCTTTATTCTTAATCACTTCATTACACAATCTGGCCTCAATTCAAAAAGTGTATAACACATTTTTTTATTTCTTTATAATGAAACCGTACCAATATTATAGTTTTAAAAAGTATAATTTTTGTACTGCAGTTCAAGTTCGAGTTGTTTTTTTACTATTGTCCAAATATTTTCAGTTTGTTTAAGTTTGGAGAATTCTTGGCCCCAGGAGCACTTTAATGTTTTATTCTTCAAAAAGTTTTTCCACTTTTTTGGCAGTAAGGCATGATGGCATCAAATCATGTTGGAATACTTTTTGCCTTGTGGAATTTGTTGGGAAGTTGTGTCCCCTTTCTTCAGAATCTTGATATAAACATCACTTTTTAACATACCATCTACTGGAAGTTGATGGAAAGGCCCTTTTTCATAAGAGCCTTCAAATTTCAAACGACTACAAAACATTTTTTTTGGAGATGTTGAAACTGATTGTTGGATTTGAGCCAGTGATTTATTGTCATTTGATGCTTTTGTAATTTGTGGAACTCTGATCCTGTAGATAAAAATGTTACTCAGAAAAAAATTTAATTTTTTCAATCTTCTTTGGCCCAAAGAACCTTATTTTTGGTGCATTGCTGGTCTTAAAAGCTGCTTTTTAGCTGGCTAACGAGCTTGTAAGAAGATGAAGAAGCCCAACTGCAGTTAGTATCTAATAGTTGTCATATGTAAGCCTTTCCACTGCTGATTTTAAGTTTAAGGCTACAGCAGATAATTTTGATCAAGTTTATTTTTTCTCACTAAACCGATTCTGCGTTGCAGTAGTTTTTCTTTTACAGCTGTATTTACCTTTTCTTTGAAGTAAAAAGGAACCAGTTTCATTTTAGAAATCAATCAGATCCTAGTCTAATAACCCCACTCAGAAGTCAATTTTTATTGTGTCTTACATATATGCTCAGAAAGAGAAACAATCTTCGAACACTTTCTTGGAATTATATCTATTATTATTATTATTATTATATACTGAAACTTGAACTCAGAAGGACTGGATTACTGAGGAAATCACTGATAAATGCTAGATTACCTTGTACACCCCATTTATGAAGTGTATTTAGGATTACTCACCTCCATGCTATGTTGTATGCCTTTTGCATATCGAAAAATACAGCAACCAGATGTTGATGTAATAAAAAGGCATTTTGTATTGGAGCTTCCTGGGCAACTACATAATCAATAGATTAGCTACCCTGGTGGAAACCACATTGTTCTGGGGCAATGAGAGCGTTTCTCTCAAGGTACCACACTAGACAATGGTTCACAGTTTGTTCCATCACCTTGCATAGGGTACTGGTCAAGGAGGCAGAAATGCCAACGGGGGGAAGTGTCACAAGAATTATTCAAGGATATCTTAGTTGATTATAAGAAAATGGTACGTTAAATTCATTTTAAGAGTCTCTAATCACCAACGGGATATTTTCTGTCTGCAACTTATATCTCACCAACACAGGATAATATAGTGATGTCAGTGAAACTGCCTTGGAACAAATTTCTGAATGTGTTAACCATACCAGTTGTCATGGTAACAAGATCTCTGCTGCTTTGCAGTCCAGTCGGCTACGGTGAATGTACTGATTCACTTATGGTTCGAACCTTTCTTCATATAATAGATAATGGTGTTGTACAAGATATGGATTTGACGTAATTCAGCCAAAATTTTCATTTAGCTTACTGAAACACTTGATGGCAAACAACCCTCACATTGCAAAAGGTGCAAAGAATTTCAATTGTCAATCTTCAATTGAAATTACCTGAAGCCCTACACCGATCTCTTAGTGCCCACCTACAGTCTTCATTCCACCAAGGGACAGCAGGCCGCCTTGGCTTTCTAGATGTTAAAGGATGAATTCATTCATCCCTTTAACATCTGCATTATCAAGAATCTGGTGCGCAAACTTGGCTACTGCTGTTGTCATAATTGCTAAAGAAATCTTTGTATCTGATCCAGTCTGCTTTCTGAACCACCCATCTGCATGTCAGACTGTGAGGAAAATCACTATTATTGACTGAGATTTTACCATTCTATTATTGCTTCCAAAAATATTTTTTTTGGAAACACACACTAGATAAGACATGGGAGTAAGGTTGCTGAACACATTGATAGATTGATGGATGAAAATGTACCTAATGAAGAAGACATACACATGAAAAATCCCATCGTTCATAAGCAGAAATCTAACTTCTGCCTCAGTTGATCAACTATATTATCTCAGGAAGAACATGACAATGAGCCCCAAGAATGGGGATGGGCATTGAAATCATCAATCATTAGGAATGGTAAAGGAATCTAGGAAAAGAGTCTGGATTGATCATCCTGACTGATGTAAGAGTTTGGAGGAAGATATAAATTGCAGTTATTTATTTTGAATGGCACCAATATCTTCATTGTGACTGTAGAGTTGTTTGTCGCTAGTGAAATATAGGTGGCTATTACGATTTTCATCAGGAAAAAAGCTACACACTCTCATGTCCTCTATCCTCGGGTTGATGGTCGCATGTTTCATAGATGTATCTGCGAAAGGTTCATTATCCTGAGGACAGAGGTGAGTTTTCTGCAAACACAGTATTAATTTCTCCCTTTATTAGTATTTCAGTATCCTCATGGCAATAACAGAGGCTGCAAACATTCCATTGAATAATATACAATGTTTTCTGAAAGTTTCACACTGGAAAATGGAGTACTCCAAGAAATTGTCCTCACTATTAAATTGTTTGCCATAGCTATAAATAGTTTAACAAACTGCATGTGATAATCAGTTATGTGTTCTTTGTTTGTGGATGTTACCCATAAGTGAGAGGCTGCTTCAAAACAATAATCCACTAAGAATCTTGGTGTAAATATAATGGATTCATGTTTTCTCCAGAGAAAATTAAATGCATCTATTTTTCCCAGTTGAAGGAACTTATTGACCCTTTGCTGTATTTATATGGTGAACGAGTTGAGGTTTGCACGCTGATTAGATTTCCAAAATGTGGTTCCAACAACTAACATCGGTTACATATTTGAAGATGCTGAAGTTAAAATGTCTAAAAATGTTAGACATGCTGAGGGTTTTATCTAATTCCCATTGGGGACCTGATCATATATGTGTGTTGCACTTCTACTGAGCTCTGGTTCATATCCACTTAGACTATGACTGTGTAGTTTATTCATTGGCATGGGCCACTGCTCTGAGGATGCGCAGTTGTAGTCCATCATTCATTCATCCATATTACCAAAGTGCATTTCACTCAAGTCCCATGGTAAGTCTACCAATGTAGACAGTGGTGAGCCATCTCTTTGGAATAGGCTGAAATAAGTTATATACTGCTATGTGGTTCTGATTAAAGAGCAACTGATTAAAGCGATGGATTTTAAAGCACAACCAGCAGCATGTTAATCAATACCAGAATAACCAAAATCTACTGTTCTGCTAGGCATCAGAGCTCAGCACCTTTTCTTAGTACTAAATAAATATTTATTTACAGTTAAATACTCATTTAAATTATTGTTTACCATTTATCTAGGCTTGTTCAGTTATTTAAGATTTAATTATTAATATCATACTTATAATTATGTTAGGATTAAACATTTAGATTAATTTTCTGGGCTCTGGTCATAACAGTAAATTAGAATGAGATATTAAATGGTCCTTTGTCATCACCCATCTTTTTATCCTTATCCTTGATCCCTTCTTCCCCATTATTTTTTCTGGGGATATAATTCAGATCCTGCTAAATTCCCTTGCTGAGATTGATGGGAGTTTGATGATAGAGCTAGAGCACTTGGTATCTGATAAGGGGAATTCCTTTAGACCATCTTAGGAGTTTCATTTTCTGTTTAGTATCTTTACAATATAATTGCTGAAGTCTGTTAGGTAAAGCCAGGTTTCCTAATAAATAATAATAAATTATTATTTAACATATCATTGTTTAAAATGATGTACTCCTTACCATATGTTATAAAAAAATCAACTCCTTTTGTCTTTCAGGAAAATTTTTACAAATTTCTCCAAGACAAACCCAGATGCAGTAGAAGTAGTAGTAGTATTATACACAGATTGAACAGAATGACACCATTGTTTGCAAATTTGCTGTTGATGACAAAATTTATAGGTTTGGTCTACCTAATATTACAATTGTGTTCATTTCTGAACTGTAACCTACTAATAAGGCTTTAGATATAATTAACCCAAAATATCATCATATCCGTATTTGTAGTGCATTCCAAGCTTTAGAAGATTTGTATTTTAGGCATCCTGTCTTGAATGAAATCTTTAATGCAGTCACTAAGTTGAATCTTCATAACATACAAGTGAGTTTCTGCCGGATCCATAGTCATGTGGGGATTCTGGGTAATAAATGTGCAGATTCTGCTGCTAGACACATGTTGCTCACTATCCTTCACCATCTGTGTTACTGCTTGTGATTTTATTAATTGTGTAAAACACCTTCTTTGAGCAATGTGGCAAGGTGATTGGACTGCTACAGTGGATGATCAAAGAGTTGCCATAGGACTTTTCATGTAGAAACGTTGGCAGAGAGGAAGTAGCCTTCTGCTGATTGCTGTTAGGACATATGAGAGTTACTCACGGGTACTCATGTCAGCAGAAAATGCACCACTATGCATATGATGCAGCTGCTGTTTGACTATGTGCCACATTCTTGTCAATTACATGTATTATGCAGCCTTATATTGCAAATTTAAATTACCAAAAAGTATTCGCGTTATGCTAGGTGATGATAAAAATGTTTTAGGTCAGATATTGTTATTTATTTGATGTATCAGTAGAATTTAATATTCTTTTTGCTTCTGTTATAATTATTAGCTTTTTTGTGTTTGTTCTTTAATGTTTATGTTATCTGAGAAGGGGCCCTTTATATTCATCTTAGACTTGGTTAATTTTTATTTATGTTAAATGTTTTTTTTATTTTAAACATATTTTATTTTAGTTTACACTTTGAAATTAGTTTTAAGTGATAGTTTAGCTGTGATATTAGTTGTAAGTTCTTGTTTAATTTTTCTGTTTTTAATCCAGTTTTAGTTGTTTGTTTTTGTTTTTTTTATTAAATGTTTATTCCAGGTATGATAACTTAAAAGCATTTTTCAACCCTTGAAAAAAAAATTATGTGCTTATTCCATTTTTTTACCAAGCTTCCAGTTGGATGGAATTCTTCATCTTTACGTCAAATACTGTACACAAATTCAAATATTGTTTTGAAAATATAATTCAGTAGCTTTGAGTTGTTTAGTTTAAACAGATGAAGAACTATATAGTAGTAGTTCTGGTTGATTGTGGAAACATTCTGTCAGTTTCAATTTGTGTGTTGTGTGATGCTAATATTATCATACAAAACCACCACCTCTTTGATTTATATGATTTTGGCTTCATGCAGGCATAACCATTGTTATATATTTAACTTGCTTACAGATATTCCTGTCAAATTATTTTTCCATGTCTTAGGGCTTCCTCAAAATATCAGATGAGTTTTTAACATACAAAAATGTGCTTTTAAGATCATTATCAGACATCCACAAGTATGAACAATGTAGACTGATATTTAGAGAAAATTAAATACAGGGTGATTCAGGAGGATAGGCCAATACTTTGACAACTCATTCTAGAGGCTAAAAATAAGAAAAAAGTTCATATAAACAT
>JAAAKQ030345811.1:0-14226 GCA_010016005.3 Zanna intricata
GGCACGGACATTCGGTCTTATGCTCTAGGGCGACCGAATGGGGTGGTGGCGGGAGACATGCCAGTAAACCAATTACCAATTAAATCGCCTTGCGATTTTCATTTGTTTGGGGCTCTTAAAGGTGCTCTAGCAGGGCAACGAGGGCGTGGAGGGATTCGTTCGCAATTAGCTTCTGACGGTTCATTTTACGATGCTGCGATAAAAAACCTTCCTTCTCACTGGGAAAAAATGTATTTCTAAAGCAGGAAACTATGTAGAAAAATAAATTATATTTGCCTTTTGTTTTTCAGTAAATAATTTTAAAAAAAAGTAAAATTCATTTATATTTGATTTATCCTCGTGTTATAGCATAGCATTTCACTAGAGCGTCTTACCGTCGTGTGTATTATAACAGGCACTTTACAGTAGTAGTGTGTAGTTTGTTTTTGTATTAAAATTTTTTTTTTTTTTTTTTAGTAATACCCTTAAAATTTTGCAATACCGTTATATTTTGTTAAAAAAGTTTTCTTTTAATTTTTACTCGCCTTTTTCCTATTTTATCTTCCGTTTAACTAACCGGGGGTAGTATTTATCTGCTTTCTACTGAAAGTTCCTGATTATTTTATTTCTTAAACGCGCATAATTTGTCAATGAAATGGCGTGTACCATGACAGTACAGACGCTTCTTCTGTAAGTGCCCTTATCGTTCTGTAATATCGACCTTTAATTTCAGTGGTTTCTCATCAAATCAATGTACTTATGGACAATCGGGTAGAAAACATGAATTTATATAACTTGATATAATAATAGACTGTTTTTATTTTATTATATTTCTGTGAGATTAGTCCTAAACGCTAGAAGGTAGAGTAGATATAATTTGGTTTAAAAAGAATGTGGTAGTGAGAAATGTCAACGGGAAAATAGTTGAAAAATCGGTTTCTAGAATTATTTACTTGTAATAACGTCTCTTGTTGCCTTTGTCGAACCGAATACTTTTTGTGCGTTACTGTAGGAATCGGACAGAATATCAAAATTTTAGTCCTGGAAACTGCATCTTTGTTCCGTTCAGCATAGAGACCGGTCGCATAACATTCGTTATGCGACCGGTCTTTGTGAAAACAACTCTGATATCTGCCTGTTTTATTTTGGATACTTTACATGCGTCACAGTCTACCACCTGGTCAGATATTGTATAGGAACAAATTAATTTTTCTGTTTTAAAACTATCTGTTTTATGTTGTAGGTTACAGTTTCATTTAGAACTAGGAAATGTGGCTGATTTAAATGGATGTGTATATCGCGTCTGTATTTTATTATGAAAAGATTTAAGGTGTTATCAGTGGTAATTAACTGTGGAATTTTATTTCAGGTAGTAAACGTCAGCTGTGTTATATTTGAAAAAGTATTAGTTGTATTAATTAATGAGCGTTAATCATTTATTTACAAAATTATTTTTTACGGTAGTTTTTTTAAAATACATTTAAATTAGATAGCGATCTGTTATTTAACCTTTATCAATTTTATGTTGAAATTAAATTTAATGGTTTCCATGTTTTGATTGGTAACGCTTGCATATTTAGAAATTAAATGACAGTTACGATAAAGTACATCCTACGCATTGTGGCCGTCCTAATAATATACTGTTCTAACTGGTGAATGTTAATTACATGTTACGGAGGGGGGGATATCTCGGCGTATGGCAGTTTCTATTATTATAACCTCCTATTGATTTTTCATTTGTTATTTGAAACCGGTGTGTTCATATTATAATCTGTTAAATTCGGCTTGCGACATTAATAAAATACCATTACCGTCGTCTGCTAACTTTTCTTTTTTTCCGATTCATAATCCATACTGCGATTACAGTGTATATATTTAAGACAGTGTGTTATTTCTAAAGAAAATTTTTTACCTTTTTTATATTTTCATTTGTTGAAGTGTTTCTACACGAAATTTTACGATTTCACCAAACGTTTTTTAATTGTGATCAGGAATGATCCATAATTCACGTCCGTTTAAACGTATCGCGATATTACTTTTGAAGATTAACCTGCATCGGTTGTTTATAAAAGAATTAGAATTTAATATAATAAAGTTGTGTTAATTTTCAAAGATACTTCACAGATTTTTACTTTTTAAATAGATACTGCATTAAATTACTGTAGAAAAAAGACAGCTAAAATAGGAAATATTAAGAATCCTCAGTAAACTTTAAATAAACAATGTCTGTTTGTTTTTAAAACAATATTTTAACAGATTTTTAAAAATAATCACCAATTGCAATCTTAAAATCTTGAATTGAAATCGATGATATCATCTATAATCCTCTTACACCTCTACAGTGATACCCTCACAGTGTAAGACTCACTGACCTAACCTAATCGGAATAGGATAAGTTCTCCGAGATAAGATTTCACACCGTAACCGTTTAGATATATTTTGACCGGTTAGGTTCGCTTGCACTAAGGGGAATCTCTGGTTTGATACAACAGTCGTACGATAAGTCTGTAAGTTACTGATTTTGAACAAGTAGCGGTTAAAGTAATTATGCTTGTATGTTATCCATGAAAGAATGACAGTTTTTGTTTAAACGGAATTTTGATTGTCTATACTTACCAAAAAATTGCCGATAACCCAACATACCGATTATCTTCAGTATTTGACTATATTTCTGCGACATGAGAGTGAAAATTGACGACATTGTATTTGCTGTATGATTTTACGAACTGAAACGGTTTGACTGATAAAAGTAATGCACCATACGGTGTGATTTCATCACTAATTTTCGTATTATTAATCTACAAAAATAATTATCGATGTAAATTTTACATTTTGTATTACGATCTAAAAAATCATTTTCAAACAAGTTTAAACATAGTTTTAATAATTATTTAATTAATCTGTCAATAAAAATTAAAAATAAGCAAAATGAGAAACTTATTTATTAAATTTTGTACGTTTTTTTATCGATAACTAACCCACGCGTACGTGAATTGTGTAGTTCCTGGCCTAACTTTTCGTACATTTTTATTTACTCTGTATTTATTTTACGTACTAATTTCTTTTTTATTTCTTACCTATAACCGTTTCGTTGATGCCTGTGGACGAGATTGTGTTAAAATTTCAATCTTAATTCCGGTTTTTAATCATAATATCGGACGAAGTATTTTTAAGTCGCAGATGTTTATGTTTTTAATTTGAAAACTAGCCTGTAATATTTCATTACTTTCTTAGCGATTAATTAATGCTTTCATTAATCTTAATTCGTAGACAAAAAGATTATGATTTTAACCGCCTCAATTCGGTAAACCATTAAGCAACATAAATGACAGACGACCTCTTTTGCGGGATATAAAATTCAAGACGTAAACTCTTGTTTAAGCTCTAAATTCTGTATAATTTTTTTCGTTAAATTGTTAATTATTAGTATTCTTACTCATATAATACGGTCGGAAGCTGAGCAGAAAGAGGGTTGACAATCTTCTGCGGTCAGGGGCGGGCTCTCTAATGTATTATCCCATAATCGTTAACTTATGGGCTTAGCATGATAATTGTGCATTTCTGCAAAATTAACGAAAAAATGTTAATCAAAATTCACTGGACACGCAACGAAACAACGTTTATAAGTTTTATGAGAGATTATAAAAAATATCCGATATTTTTATTAAGATGAAACTATGCTTTGGATATAAAATGGGAAAGGAAGATTCATTTGTCACTAATTCAACTGTTTTTCGTTTTACGGGAGTGTAAATCCATACAAAATTTCTTTAGAAAAAGAGACTCTCCCTTTAATGTTTGGTTTTTTTAAATTCGTTTTTCGTATAAATAAAATTATTTTTGGAATGCGATTTTAAATCTTTAATTGCTATTATGAAGTGAATCGCTTAGGTGTAAACCTCTATTATAGGAATTATATTTACTGTCCCTACTGTACTGTGAACATGCATGAAATTGTTTACTTCTTACACATCTTGCAAACTAATGCGCTACAACGATGACAAACGGGCGCATTATTAAATAGGCGAGGTTTGCTCGGCGAGTGTGCTTTGCATAAAAATTAATCGTGTAGACCTCACACGTAGGTTAGGTACGCGATGGATGCACAACGTGTGAAGTACCGATTCCGTTGCTGCTGGCAGAGACTAGAAATTGTCATATCTTTATTTTAGCTTGTTTATTTCTCCCCGTTATTATAATATCCAGTCGAGTTTGCAGCTTAAGTATTCTATTTAACCTGGAGAATAGAGTAAGTGCGGCCTTATTTTTAGCAGACTTCAAGAAAAAGAAGAACAAGATTCCTAATTCTACCTTTTTCTTTAACTTCATATTTTACTCTTTACTTAGTGAAAAGATTCCGATGATGTTAGTGTATTTTGTTGAGGAAATCCTCTGTCGGTCCTGTGGTGTGTTTATTCGAATAACTTAAATGAAAAATTACTTTCCCGTTATTTAAACGGGAAAGTATATTAACCGCGTAGATGATAAGAAGATATCTTTTTTTCCCGTCACAGTTTCCTATTATTAGATCATGAAAGAATAACGATCGACAGATTGATTTCATTCTGATATGCAAAGTTTCTCGCGGGATAATTGAAAATTAGTTCGAAAAAACAATAAATGTTAATCCATCTTGCAGAGCCTTAAATCACGGTCGGTAGCGGTTTCTTTATTCATATCCCTTCTTTTCATTCCTTTTCTTCTTTTCGATATCAAGACACGGGTTTCCTGAAAGTGATTTTTTTCTTTGGGCACTGTATTCGAGGACCCGTAAAAATAAAAATATAACTTAAAAAGAAATGATTTTGAAATTATTTTACAAATATAGATAATTAATAAAACCGTTTCAAAAAAAATTCTCGACTCAAAGTAGTTTTACAGTTCTTTAAAATTTTTACCTCCTTAAATCTTTCCCAAATTAAGAGTAAGCAGATTGTCGGTAAGTTTATAATTTGGCATTCGGATTTCAGCTAGCTAACCCCTTGAAATGAGGTCGTATTGAAATTATTAGGATGTTAATTAAGGAGCAGAATTGGTGATTTCTTACGGTTTCTGACCCGAAAAATTGAATAAAATGTGTCTCAGAATCATATATAGGTTTTGAGAAGATGGGAGAAGGGAAATCCAATAAACTGTGGTAAAGACACTTTTTTTTATATTTGACGTAGAATAATTGTATTATTTTGGGTAATACGAATAAACACAAAAACTTTTAACAAAACTTTAAGAAAATTTTATTCGGAACAAAATAGAGGTAAGTTGAGTAAAACAAAGAAAAGTTAGATAAATTTGAGTTTTATTTAGAAACATTACACAAGACCGAATTTTACTTAGCAGTTAAATAAATTTATAATAAGTGCTCAAAAATGAGCCCGCCATTTTCAACACATTTCTTGGCATGCTTCTGTACTTCATTTTGTTGCTGTTTTTAGTTCTTGAGGCGTCTTTAAAATGCTTAGCCGCAAATTAATTGCCAATATGGCAATTAATTCCTCACGAAAATATTCTTGTTTTGTATACAATATTTCTCACCCATCCCCACACACAAAAATTGAAAATGTTAGATTAGGCGATCTTGGTGGCCAGGAATGCGGATCCCCGCTACTGATCTATTTCTCAGGGAAATTATGATTTAAATTATTGGAAACTGCACAAGAGAAGCGGGGAGTTGCGCCATCATGTTGGAAGTGTACTGCTGGAAGGCTACGTACACATGAAAGCGACTGCAGTCGCGCGATTGTGAGATACCAAGAATTGTATGAGGCAATACATAATCAATCGCGCGATTTGGCCGGTCGCATGATCAGCCGCGCAACCTCATACAATTCTTGGTATCTCACAATCGCGCGACTGTCGCTTTCATGTGTACGTAGCCTAAGAAGCTGCTGCAATTCTTCTTGAAAGTGCAAGTAGTCGTCAACATTTAAGTGGCCAGGTAATATGAACGGTCCAGACAGCTGATTTTGAAGAAGCCATGATTTTAGCGCCATACGTTGACGCTAAATCGGTGTTGAAAATTTGCTTTCCACTGTTTGATGAGGCTTTACTCCTGTCTATTTATGCTCATTGTGTAAGTTTTCGATGCCATGTGAAGTGAAATTTGCCTCGACGGTTAACAAAACACACTTGTAGAATGTTCAATTTGTATTCCATTAGTTCCAGAATTCCAAGCGAAGCGGTCCGTTTCCTGGGTGTAGAGGTTGAATTGGCTATTTACGGAAAGGATAAAACTTGTTTTGTCCTTCAAACCATCGAATCCGAAACTCCGATCCACTTGTGCACTGTCTAGACATCGATAATAATTTCATCAATAACACCGTCGTGTTGGACAAATCGTTCGTAACCGGTACGAATACTAGGTAGTGAATCTTTTACCCGAAGATTGCGAAAAGTCACGCTAATATTTTTGGGATCTGGAATCCTGTGATTTAGAAATCGTATTTCATATTTTATCGCAGCAGCTGTAGTATTACACGCCTAAAACAAATACCATATCGACGTATACCTTTGATGTAAATAAGTAAGGCATTATTCAATTGCAAACCGTCACGTTTAAACAAAAATTCACAGAAACCTTCGCTAAGGAGAGCACAGTTCACAGCCGATGTACTTAATGTAACTCTCTGAATGATTTAAAGACTAATACAGTATTAGTATTGTTCATTGTCGATCGGCTGTTATTTTATTGCTAATTTTGAAATAATAATTTTTCAGACGATTTATTGTATTTCTGACATTAATAAAAAAATTATTATCTAAGCAATTTTTATTTTACAATCACATAATTTCCAGTTTAAAAAATTTGTAATTTTAACTACAATTTTTAACGGTAAATTTTATTTTTACAAATTTTTCACTTCAAAAAAGAATTTGGCTTTTATTTACATGAAATAAGTTCTTTTCCGACAAATTTAGTAATGTACTATTTCTAAATAAAAATCGGAGTCGTCTGCCTTTCTTTATTTTATTCAGCTTATACCGTTTTGTTCAGAATTAAATTCTGTACAAATTTCGTCAAAAAGTTGCACGTGTTTATTACCCATTGAACAAAGTTATTGTACGTCAAACGTAAAAAACTAAAAAAAACCGGAATTTACCCTAATTTTCAAAAACTATTGCAGATACGGTTTCGGAACCTATTTTATTAGATTTTTCAGGTCAAATGTGTAAGAAATACTAATTATGCCCCTTAATTAACGTACTAAAAATTTCAGTACGACCTCATTTCACCGGGTCAACTGAATCCAAGCGAAATCTTTCGCTAGCCGTAACTCCCAAACGAAGCATTTTAGGACATGTTATATTTATAACATTTCCTAACTTTTCTATTATTTTCACGAGTGGAATAGGTTAATAGGAAAGTCCCGGTAGAACTTCGCGATACACTTTGTGTATATAATTTTAACGCTGTCTTTATTTATTTTTTTTTTTATCGGTTCACTTTCATTTATTTCTTTTTATGATTTTATGAATCTTATTTTATATCTAAAATTCGTTCATCGAAAAAATTGAAAGAAATCCAAAAAGTAAACCTTTTCTTTAATATCTTTTTAACGTGACCTGACTCCACACCTGGTGTAAACACGCAAAAAGAATTCTAAAAATATTTCTTATCGTATACTAATCGTTATTTTCTCATAGTCCTTAATTTGAATTTTTTGGATCGAGGGTTTTTCGTTTATTGGCTATTTTCCATGCGATGAGCTATTTTAGTCGGGGATGATTATTCTTAGAAATTAAAAAAAAATTCGTTATTTTCATACTCGCGATGCAAATAAGAAAACTAATGTAATTATTAAAAATAGCTATTACGATAGGAATTGAGATTGTTACGATTCACATCGTAGTTCGTTTTTTTTTTTTTTTTGTTAATTATTTTGGAAAACGTAGAATATTTTTTAATATTTATCCAGCGAGATAACTGCAACGATGTAAGAAGTATAATTATGTAAATATTAGAAAAAAGAGATACTGTTTATCGGGTCGGCGCATCTGAACGCTGTTAACATTTTTAATACGACGAAAACGGAAAGATGCAGCTATATTAACAGAATGTCACATATGTTATATTATCAGATATCGATATTTACATTATCGTCATCTCTTGAAAAGTGATCGATATTCGGTATATTTCTTATTAAAGCGTTTGTTCGAAATTTACTGAAGTCCGCCGTGTGTATGGTTTGTATGTTAAGATCGACGATTAAATAAACTATAAGTGTGGAGTTGGCGAGTTGTGCATTCGAAGAATATTTAAAACCGTGTGTCTCTAAAACCTTGTTTTGTGTGCGATTCAGTGTTTAATGAGGAAGCTCATCGGTGTATGTTATCGTATGTTAGTTCGTTAATGTTCTTATAATTGTGCTAATTTAACAGCGGGGCAAATTAATTATTCTTATATCTACGACTGAGGAAACGGTTAATTCCTACATTAGTCTTGTTGAAAGTTGTTACATGAACAAATTTATCGTTAAGATAGTTAATTTTACGAAGGATTATTATTTTTTAACGGTTAAATATAGTGATCCTTTTGTCGATGTAAAATAAATTGTAAACAAAGATCTGCATAAATGTGAAAGATAAGCGTAAAAAAAAAACGGTTTCATTTGTAAATAGTAGGATGAATTTTTCGTTCTTTGCAGCGGTTACATTTAATCTTGTTTTAAAATAATTTCCTTTTAAAACATCAGTCTGCTTCCGCTGCATTAATGTTTATTTTGCAATTATCATGCGCGTATTCGGCTAATGAAAATGAACATAAAGCTATTTTTAATTTCCAAAAATAATCATTGTTGTCTGAAATAGCATTCCGTTGGAAAATGGCCAACAATTGGAAAATCATCGGTCTAAAAACGTTAAAACTGAACAAAGATTGCGGGTGAGGAACAATTAATTAACAACTGGTTCGTAGAGAAACATTCTTACAAATTTTTTATTTTGCTCTCGAATAAAGCCAGATTTTGTAAAATATAAGACTAGGTCTTCCTTATTGTGGGATTTACATTATTTTTTTTAAGTATGGATTTAATATAATTTAAAAAAGTGAGGAGTAGGGAATAAACGATATCTTTCTCAATTTTTTAAAATATTTCTTTAAATGTAGTTGTTTTTTACTCGCTTTATACAAGGAAATGTAATATTTGGTTCAAGTAGCTACTTTCAGTGGAGTCATATGATAATCTTTAAGTATACACGATATGTGGTGCAGCTTTACTTTAATTCAATGTGATGTGCTATTGGTGGAGTATAGGTTCACTTATTCAAATACAGTATATCCATTACTAGTTTGTGATGTGACTGCTAAATTACCATCTGGTTTATCCGGTCTGGTACTTGTCGATAATTAGAATTCGATGCCTATGATAGAACGGTGAAACCGATAGCGCATATAATTGAACTGATAACACCTAGGTCTCGATCTTTTGCCTTTCCCCATGGAAAGATGTCTTTTTTTTCTTTTTTCTTACTAATTTCATTGAATTAATTTGTTTGTTCTGTATGCTATTAATACGTCAGTTGTATACACCTTCGCGCACAAAGTTGCCTATCGGTTGTTTACTGTACGTGTGCATTATTTTTTATTATTTTTACGAGATTATTTATAGCAGATTTGATATATATATTTCGATATTTAAGATAATTAATTTAATTTAATAATAATTTAATGGTTAAATATTAATATTTAATTTTGTCCTGCAGTAGTTGGATAATTTTGTTGAGATGATGATCATCAAAAGTGTAAATATTTCATCCTTTTTTCACCTAAAAACAATATTTTTAATGCTGTTTATACATGTCTTTTACATAATAAAAAAATCTCATTACTTCGTTTCTACCCATTTTTTGTTCATATGCCGTTGAAGTTAATTTTCCTCTCTTTATCTGTTTAGCTTCCGGAACTACGTAAGGTATTACTTCAGAGGATGAATGAGGATGATCTGAATGAAGTGTAGTCTTCTACAATATCAGGTAACCACTCCTGAAAAGTGTGGTTAATTAAAGCCCAACTACCAAAGAACACCGGTATCCACGATCTAGTATTCAAATCTGTATAAAAATAACTACCATTACTAGGATTTGAACCTTAGAACTTTCGACTTCGAAATCAGCTGATTTGCGACGTCGCGTTAACCACTAGACCAGCCCGGTGGGGTGAAGTTAATTCCTGTTCTTTACGTCCTGTTCTGGGTTTCCATGCAGAAGAAAGTATTGCAATTTTGAAACAATTCCGTTTTCTCAGCGATGATTTTTATTGTTTAGCATCATAGATGCGTTCATCTTGTGCGTGCATGCGCGCGCGTGTGAATAGGTACGTGGAAGCCAACATGTTGATTTAAAATTTGGTACACACCTGTTTAGGATAAAAGTGAATGTGTCTTAACAAGTCTGTGTAATTAGTGGTCGATCAGTATATTTTTAAGAGTTAATCGATTTATTAACAGAAAATAATGTAAGATTTTTGTTTCTTATGTTTTTTAACAATTTACTTGAATACTTTCGTATTCTATTGGAGTAGAAAAAAAAATGTTCAAAGTGATAAAAGTGTTTCACCATCTAAATTCATAAGGATAAATATACTATCGATAGTATATAAAATTTGTTAAAGACTATATTGACAAATACCTGTCGGGCGCAAAGAATTTGCCTTTTTCATGATAAATAAAAGAAACTGAAAAAGGTAGTAAATCAAAATTGTTTTCACCTTGGGCTCTATTACATAACTGTCAAATGAATCGATTTCGCTTACGTTTTACTTCAACTTGAAGCAATTGCAAATAGAAGGATGTTGAAAGTACACAGGAGCACTATTTCTTGTCGCTAAAAAGGTGTAGAAGCTGTTGTATTGTTTTTTGAATAAGTATTTTAAAGTTTATAAAAAAAAATATAAATTTATTGTCATAAATATTTTTGTTTTAGTATATTTTTTTAGTTTTATTTTAATTTTCCTTGAATTATGTAAGTTCGATCTTTGTGTTAAGTGTCTTTATTTACATGATAATGAGTGTAATTTACATGATACCACCTCCGATCGAAGTTCATCTTTTCTTTACTTTCTTAAGGAATAAAATAAATAAAATTCAAAATATGGATAAAGTAAGCGAAAGCGTCAAATTTGCCACCTCGAAATTCTTATTAGTGAAGCAAAATTCTTAATTGAAGCATAATAATTGACTTACATTTACAAAACCCGTGCTTGTGAACGCAAATTCTTACAAATTTGTTACACAATTTGAATCAAATTTTGTTAATTTTGTCAGAATTTTTATGAATTCTTTTCGTACTTGAATACAATTAAAGAAAGTTGTTTAAAAAAAGGAATTATTAGATTATTGTCTCTTTTTCAAGCAGGTTGTCCGAATAACCTTCTTGAAAAATATAAACCTTCTAGACCTGCTTGAAAAAGCAGGTCTTTCTTATCGCAGGAAGTTGTAATCAAAACTTTAGAAATTGAATAGAGGCATGAAAATAGTAAAAAAAAATTCTTACCAACGAATATCATTTATTGTTTCATTATCAGTGTTCTGTACTTTTAAGATGAAAGTTACCTCTCTAAAAGAGATTAAGGTAACTCAGAATTTAGTATTAGCATTTATTTTTATGAAAAAGTTTTTGACGTATTATTAAAAAATAATCAGAGTACATAAAAAATAATAATAAATTAATGAAATGGTGATATCATATCTCCAAAATTATAAAACTACAATTTAATTAAATTTTTTTATATTCCGATAATTCGTAGTTCTATATTATATTTTATTGGAGAATATGTAAATCATTTTATTGTGAACGAACTGAATGTACACCTCATTTATTTGAATATGATTTCAAACAACCTAATTACGGCGGAAAATATAATAACATACATTTCTCATAAATAATTTTGAAACTTTTTTCGATATTAGTAGATGGTATACTCTACAGTAACCGCAATTAAAAAAAAAAAAAATTATCATGACATCAAAAAGTTGTTACAAGCGAAGATTAAAAACAAAAAATATTTAAACAAGATAAAAAGTAGCTGGATTACAGGAAACTGCGAACATATGAAAATATGAAATCATACACAGAAAATAAAATCAACACATAAGACATAATCATCGTCAATAAAACATTAAAACGATACGTTAATGTGGTGATATATATTAAAATATTATAATAGAAACCACAGAAGCCAAGTACATTCCCGAATCTTAAGTTAATTTGTTGTTCTTTCTCGCTAACATAAAAAGCTAATTTAATGCATATGTTGGGTTACAGTATAAAACAGTTTCAAAAAGAACCCATAAACTGCAAACAGCAGTTTTTGAACTTCAGTTATGAATTTAAAATTGTGAACTAATAATAATGAACGAGTCGATTGTCAAGAGAACATAAAATTCTACATAAAGGAACTCTTACAACAGTAAAATTAAAAGAGTGGTGGCAATTAAAAACTAATCAAAAAACAATATAACAGTTTCTTCACTTTTTTTGCGACAAGAAATAGCGCTCCTGAATACCATCTGTTTCTATTCTATTCTATTTCCAATTGCTTCATACTGAAGTAAAACAGGTGAAATCGATCCATCTGACAGTTATGTAATAGACCCCGAAATGTAAACACGGGTTTTGATTTGCTACCTTTTTCTGTATAATGCAGTTATTTTTCAGTATAATCCCCTTTACGGAAAAATTTTCGCGGAGGGAAGAAGTGAAAGTCGCATGGAACCTAATACGGCGAATATGGTGGATTCGGAATAGACTCAAACTTCAGTTTGCGGATAGCCATCAGAGAATTTGCGTGATACCTATCGTGCACAGATTTTAGGGTAACCCGATTGCTCGATAATATGGCCTCGTTGTTTAGGTATGACTAACCGAATAGCGATGCGTTGCTGTTGATTCGCTGGTTACGTTGAGGCAAATCGACTACCTCTTTTCGATGTTTCTCGTCAATCACAGAAACTGGTCGTCTGCTGCGAGGTGCGTCCTCAATTGTCGCTTTACCAGTTTCACATTTGCGAAATTTCAACGCCCACCTATTCACAGTACTTCTGTGAACTGATTCATTATCGTAAACCGCTTTTAAACTATGAAACATATTTATAGGATACATATTTTCTGCTGTTAAAAATTCGATCACTGCGCACTGTTTTAACTGTGTTGAATATTGACCGTACTCGACTCCATTTTAACTGCTACTGAAAACAAACCTGTCAACGGATTTAAACGCATTATCGGAGGTTTGGTGAGGGGGTGTTTAGCTACCATTTACTGCCACGCCCAACTCGATACTACCTTCTGTCTCTATGAGGCGCACTGGTGTGCAAAATTTATCAGCCGAGCCTTGTATCATGAAAAAGGCAAATTCTTTGCGCCCATCAAGTCTTTCAATACAGTCATAATACATTTTACGAGTATATGCTATCGGTAGCACATCTGTCCTTATGAATATAAATGAAGAACGTACCCAGAAAAATCTTTTTTCTACTTTAATAGCGTTTGAAAGAATTCTTACAAAGTAAATTGTTAGAAAATGTAAGAAACACAAAAAAACCTTTCATTATTTTCTGC
Organism: Zanna intricata; assembly: GCA_010016005.3. Classification (NCBI taxonomy): domain Eukaryota; kingdom Metazoa; phylum Arthropoda; class Insecta; order Hemiptera; family Fulgoridae; genus Zanna; species Zanna intricata. Next base: position 13,534 of record JAAAKQ030345811.1, read on the forward strand.
TGATAATCGGTAAACTGTTAACAATATATTGATCGACCACTTAAACTCACTTGGACCAAGGGACGATTAATAGACACTTAACACCAAGATCTGACTTAAGCAATTCAGGGGAAATTAAAATAAAACTTTGAAATATATTAAACAAAAACTTTTGTCAGTAAATTTATATTTTTTATAATTTTAACTTACGTTAAGGAAAAAGTTGTTCTTCAAAATTTGAACAAAATCAATCTGTCGTTTTTAGGAATCTGTTTTCTTTCATTCACTAGTAATTAAATGTTAGATTTTGTTAATAACGCAATATCTTTATTTATTGAAATTCATCGGTTATAACATTGCCTCTATTTATTTATTTATTATGTTAAAATTTTCCCTATTCCGATTATAATTATGTAAAATGAACTCGAGGAATCTTTATTTAAAAAAAAAAAAAGAAACAGAAATATTTCTTCTTCAAGATGCTTTAAAAGCTAATGGATTAACTTCCAGTAACCACATTTAACAAGAGGGCGTGTAATTAACTCCGATAAGATTTTCAGGAAGAACAATTTACGCACAGTTTGCTAGTAAAATCAGGAAACTAGTTTCCTGATTTTACTTGCTTGTAAAATCAACTGTAAAAATCGGTTTCAACTATAAAAATCAGGAGACTAGTTTCTTGATTTTACTTACAAACCGATTTTTTTTTCGTGA
>JAAAKQ030345922.1:4399-14489 GCA_010016005.3 Zanna intricata
TGTGTGTGTGTGTGTGTGTACACGTGCGCACGCACGCGCGTACACACACAAAATATAAGCTAACATTACAGTTTTAAACTAAAACTCTTCATAGCTAAGTTGCATAATTCTTTGTGCCATTTTTTTTGGTTTATTTTAAAATAGCTGGACAAACAAATATATATTTTATTAGTTTTTGTTTTTACTTATTTTTTGCTTTTTTGTATTTATTTTTAATGAATTCTTTAATATATATAGTTGACGATTGACAGTTTAAATACACATCCATTCGTAGATATTATTGTGTGCTACAATCTACTGAAAGAAAATATTTATCCATACCGTTTTAAAACTTTGAATAGTATAATCAATATTTTGTCCTAAGACCCTACGTGCAAGGTAAGTTAATGGGTTTCACATACAAGGAAATTTACGAAGGTTATATTTATCATTAAATGCTTTTACGAAATAGTTAACAAAATTTTCATGTTAGGTCTTTGTAAAACCTTTATTATGAATTTTACTTCAGACACATGTTTTATTATTAAAAAATATACTTACATTGATTATAGTCATTTTTTGTAATGACTATTTTGTTAGTGTTGTTTTACAATAAGTTTCGTGGTTTTAAGTATACACGAAAACTATATTTCGTCTACAAGATCAGGAAAAATATAGATAATTTTTAATATGACAATATATTTTAATATCATCTATATTAAAGTAATTAAACAATTTTTTTTTATCCACCTTATCAGCATACAAAGAAGTATTTACTCTCTTAACATCTTTCGGTTTATTTAAACCATCATCAAGAGATTAAAAATATTGCAATAAGTTAAAAATTAAAATTAACGTAGTCATAACTGATTGTCAACAGTATACTGAAGATAAAATAGTGAACTCTGGTGGGATAAAATATAATTAAAGGAAACTAACCTGGTTTCCTTTAATTATATTACGATACATTTAAATAATTTACCTTCTTTAAAAAATTTTTGTTCATTAATTAAAATTTAATGGTTACTATATAGTAACCATAGATAAATTTTACATAAATAAATTTACATATATACATACTCATATATATAATATTACAATATACAATATAAAATATTATACAATACAATACAATATATAATATCTATACAATAATATAATTATATTATATATGTATATAATATATTGAACAATATTATGTATATATTTACATATATACATATTTTACAAAAATTTCACATATATATGTGAAATTCCTATAATTATAAATTAAATTCTATAATTATTTTAATACAAATAATTTTAAAAATTTCACTCATAACCATAAAAATTTAATATGAAGAAAAATTTTTAAAACTACATACAAATATAAAGAGATAATCATAAATCATAAACAACTAAATTATCATATTTATAACGTGGTTTAATTATATTTTATCCCACCAGAATTTACCATATTATCTTCAGTATGCTGTTGACAATCAGTCAGTGATTGTACGGTCATTTTAATTCTTGACTTATTTTAATATTTTTAATTTCCTGATGATGATTTAAATAAACCGAAAGATCTTGAGAGAGTAAATACATCTTTGTTTACTGGTAAGGTGGATAAATTAAAAAAAAAAATTACTTTATTATTTATATACTAGCGAAGACCATGTTTAAGAAATTTATCATTTATATTATTCTTATTTTTACTGAAGTTTAAAAGAAATATATATTCCAAGTTTACTAGTTATATTCATTCACATATCTGATCATCAGAACAAATTAACGATATTGATTTTCTACGTTATGATATAAAACATGTTTTTGAAATATTACGTATCGATATAAAATATAATAAATAGATGACAATTTATAAAATGACGAGGGGAAAAAATGGAAACATTTTGGGGGACGATTTTTTTTAAGGGAATAATGTGGGAACTCTCGTGGTTCTATAATCTGGGCCAATTAGAGTGATTTCTGTTTTATTGGGCAATAAAGAGATTTAGAAAAGGGGGGTTGAAGATGTGATCCTAGAGATGCTCTGGGGCAGTGCAATAAAGAAGACTATTGTGTCCCTCGGGTTCAATGAGTCCTTTGTCCAGGCTATTAGTTTTAAGGAATGATTCATGGCGTGTAATAGCAATAGCCAGCCGCCAACAGACTTTTTAACTTGATCTGACGTTTCATATACATCGTGTCCTTCTTTGCTTTTATTCTATCCATTAAACAAGCTATTGGTTAGAATATTATAAGAAAAAATGAAGAATTAATACAGATCTCGTTTCAACAACGTTCTGATATACATATTTTCATTTGTTTATTCTGCTTACTTTTTTTAGCTTATTATAATAAAAAATTATATATTTGTTTAAAGTAATGTTTTCTTACATTTCAAATTACATCAACTAAATCATTACTAAATTTCCCTATTCATTTGATTTTTTCCGTAAGATAAATAATATTAGTATACATAGCTTTGTCTTCACCTTTTATGAGTGTTATTTTTTAATAAATGAATTGGCGTTTTATCATTAATTTGTGGATAATTAATTTTATTTATTTCTTGAAGTAAAATATACGGTGAGTGTGTGTGTATTTTTTTTAGTTATAACATTACTTCCTATTACACACTGAGCTGCTAAACCTTTTACCCAATACACATACACCACACCATAAATACTTCACAAATTACAACATACAGTCTTACATAACAAAGACAACAACATCTTGACTCACAACCTGGACGAGTGTCCCTTGCTGCTGTGTCTTTCGTTTAACGGGGATGATTATTTATTTAGTGGAGGTTATATTTATTATGTTTTATTTATGGACGGAATCATTACTTGCTTTCCGTCCTTTAGACGAGTGAGAAATATTTGACCGGGGTGATCGTGAGAGACTGAATAGGTCTGAATCTGGTTGTTGCGATTAACATGTTTTTTGTAGTGAATTTAGCATTGCATTGACTCACTACCAATGGACGATGGCCGAGATATTTACAGTCACAAGAGCTAATATTAAAAGTGGATTAGGCGCGGGTTTTGCTCTGCGAATACGGTTAGTTAGTTTATAGGGAGACGTTGTAGGTTCATAGAAGCCTACAGCGAAGGCAACGGCTGAGTTAAAATTCACTGATTTAAATGTCTACCGAGACATTTGCATGGATGGCATCCCAGCTGAGGACTGGCTGGTAACTGTGAAATGTAATCGGTTAGAGGGTCTATAGACGACCTCCGGTAAAGCCCATCATGACTGTGAACGGAGGGGGTGGTATGGAGACCGGAATAGTCACTAGGTGCTTGTCTTCCCTCTATGTGATTGGGGTGATCGTGGGAGACTAGACATATATCAGCTTCGTTCTCCTGGTTTGATTCCACTTCAGTCCGTCCCCTGAAGTCCTTTCGGTGCTAGCGCCTTTTGGCCTAACAGGAACAATCTTTCGGGGTCCTAGTATCTGGAGGAAGCAATGCGCTCCCCCTCCAGAGACACTTATGCTGATCGGTACAATTTGTAAGTTTTGGAAAGAGTGATGGTAATTTGATGAGGAAGACTTTCCCGACTTTGTTGGGAGACTTTCCTGACTTTTTCGGGAGACTTTCTTCCCTCTGGCTCTTTTTGCTGTGGCATCTCAACAGGGCTCAGTTGGCCGGACCCCAGTCCGTGTCGGTGAGCCGCTTTTCGTTCTTCGTTCTTTTTTTCTTCTGTAGCTTGTCTTTCCGTAAAGCGGACTGTAAATAAAATGCAGACCGTAAAGTTATATTGTCCCGTGTCCCTAAAAGAGCATCGCGGAAGAAAGAGCAGATCTCTTCTCTCTTCCAACTGGCGACTGCTGGGCTCTTCTCCCTCGTTCGTCGCTGTCCTTCTTCATAAGGTGGGAAAGGAAGATTGGATCTTATAATATTATGTAAAAACTTCGCGTTCGCGAGTGTTGGTGAGCGGCGATCGACCTTTTTTGTTTAATGCGAGTACATTCATAAAGTAAAAAGGAAGAGATGAAAACTCTGAAGAAAATTTAATCTTAAAATCATCCAGAGTCACATGTATCCGGGAAGGGGTTAGGGTACCGCGATGACGCTGTCATTTCTCGGTATTAGCTGTAACAAACCTGACACAGAAAACAGAAACAACGGAAGCATGTCCTCGAATTAGAGGAGGGGATTTATGATGACAATCTTATACCTTTTATTTTTTACCTCCGAAATCACCGTTAAGATATATCATCAATAGGATGAAATGAATGAATTGTAGCGTGTGTGAAAAATGCCATGCCTGACCAGGATTCAAACCCGGGACTTCCGGGATGAAAGGCCGAGACGCTACCACTCGCGCCACGGAGGCCGGCCAATCTTATACTAGCTTTACATTGGAAGAACGTGGCTTATTGTCACTTGGGGATGATACTTACTTTTAATGATCCTTTTCAGGCGTTGCAGCACCTTAAGAAACGCAGCCATAAACCAAAGTAGAATTTATCGTGCCGATGCGTGGATGGGTGTAAATAGTGAGTCTAAAACTATAGTGAGCACCAGGGTGAACCCAGTTTATGTAGCCGTAGCTCTAGAACACGCGCGTTTTGCTGGAGTGATATGTTAAATTACTGGTACTCGTGAGAAGTATGGCAGTTCCAATTAAAATGTTTGGTGGTTGTTGGTCCAGTACTTAAACCACTAACCGAGAATATTTCGTTTGCTATGCCTAATAACTAGCGACTTCAATGTCCTTCACTATTCGTGAGGCTAATCATCATGTTGTTTCCGAGGCACTGTAGTTGATCGACTGAGACAGAACTTGGATCTTTGCTCGTTGAACAGTGGGTCGTACACGTTTATGTTATCTGCATTAGGTATATCTTCGTACATCGATCTGTCGGTGTCTTCAGCGTGTCTTCCATCGTCGGTGTCTTCCACGTCTTATCTAGCGCCTTACCAAAAACGTTTGTGGAAGTGATCACAAACCGATTTTTATCTCAGTTGGTAACAATGATTTGCCTCAGAGTTTGGCACGCAGATGATTGGTTGAGAAAGAGATTGGATCCGGGTACAAAGATTCTTTAAGCCAACACGACAAAAGTGTTCCACCAACTTGCCAATTTTACAGCACATAGTGCAAGTGAATATAACATCTGGAAAGTCAAGCCAGCCTGCAATTCCTTGATAGAATGAAGACTGTGTAAGTGCATTAAGTGATCCTTACAGGGCTCTACGTAATTTCAATCGAATTCCTGCGACAGAAATGCTTTCCCCCTTCCGTAATGCGAGAGTTGTATTCAGTCGAGTGTTTTTGTGTGCTAAACGTGCTAATCATGGCTGAATTATGTCGATGCCATTTTTCAGATAACTTCATCATCGGTTGTTTAGAGAAAAGTTCGTTGATCGTTGAGAAAATGTGAGGATCAGGAGAATCATTGCAGCCGATTTGACTGGTAAGCAACGGCTTCCTCGTCCCCACGCAAATTGATGTAGTGAACACGAATGGAAACTCGTTTAGGTCAGTCTCACTTACATCGTCATACTGTCCTGAGTTTATGAGATTAAGTTGCAGGTAGAAAATATCCCGTTTACAACTGGAGACTCACGATGTGAATTAAATATACTTATTTTTTTTATGACCTAAGTTATGCCTTGAATAATTCCCATGACACCTTCCTCAGAAATGATAATATCATGTTCAATATGTTATGAACACCTTCCGGATACTGTATTACGATTGTTTTGTGTATGATAGAATATTTTCTCATCAAATTTTTGTTTAGAAAGATTAGTGATTCCCATACTAAAACCTGGTAGCGGTAAATCAAAATCCTAAAGTAGTCGTCCAATCGCCTTCATCAGTAACGTGTGCAAGATTATTGAACGAATGATAAACCGTCAGTGACCACACTGACTTTGAGAAAGTCACACCCTAGCCTGAGAAACACCCTTTGAGAAAAACACCCTAGCTGCCACCGAACATTGCGGTTTCTGCCAAGAAAGATAGTCTACCAATCATGTTATAGCTCTTGAATTTGAAATTGAATACGCCTTCCTACTTTTCGATATTAACGCCACCACTGCCACGTTGTTGTAATTTTCTATATGCAAAAGGCGTATGATTCGACCTGGAGGAGAGGAGTCCATATAAACTGAATGAAAGGGGTGTACAAAATATACCTCTGACCCCTTTGCATTTATTAGGGGTTTCCTCAATAGTTGGTTCTTTTGAGTTCGATTTATAACGACCGTATTCGTAAAGTTTGCACTAGAAAACGGAATACCTTGCTTTCCGTAGCCATAAATACTGCGTGCGAAGCCTGTTATATGTTATTTATTTGCAGATGATTTTTCAATTTACATTGCACCTGGTAATGGCAGCACTTAGATTCTGGCGAGAGGCTGAGCCAAAACACAATAACCGTTTATTGTCTTGATGTAAAACGACTGGATTCACGTATTCTCCTGAGAAAACGAAATTCATCTGATTTTCACGATTGAATAAACCCTGTGGTAAAGTACCCCCGTGGCAAGTCTAATGGGGACAATGTGAACTATATCTTTGGAAAAGACAATACCAAATAATATGCTCCTTTGTAGTTCACACTAAGAGCAATAAAAACATCTTACTTTGATGCGTTTTTTCCAATCAGCACATTAATCATTAAGAGGAAGAACGGTTGAAATCTACTGCTCCGCTAGTGTCAAAGGTTTATCGCTTTTCTTATTTCTAAATGTACCTAGAATACCTGCTGATACTTAACTTTATTAACCCCCTTGGAGGCCTTCCCTTGTGAATTATTGCTTTAGTCTCGGTAGACATCGAAAAAGGACACAAATGTTGTTATAGTACAAAGAAAATCTTCTAATACTGTAAATAGTGTGATTCCTGATGATGTAGTTTATACAGACGTCTCTACACACGATAACTCTGTTGTTTATGCTTTTGTGGTTGCCAACAGAACATACATGTTTGACCATCCCAGCATCACCCATGTTTTCGTCGTGGAGATATATTCCGACACACTCTGACACGTACTTATTTCTTCAGATTCCATGAATGTCTTGCACGTAATTAGTATTTCAGATATCCTGTTGTCTATGATACGCAGTCTGTTATCTCTGAAACGACTTAGCATAACACAACCGTGAGTTTCTGTAGAATTCTTAGTCATATTGGAATTTCAAGCCATGAGAGCGCTGATCGTGCCGTTATGGTGGCCTGTTTGCAACCTCCTTTCACTAATCGCGTTGTTTCAAACAGTCTTGTCTCTTTTCTGAAGAAGATGATTCGTGATGAGCGGCAAAGTGAATAGTAGAATACTACCATCAACAATAAACTTTGTCCCATGGAGAACACTGCATCACCGTGGACCTTTTCATACAGGAAAGGAGATTATTTGTCCTTTGCGAGTAGGGTACACTAAAATTACTCATGGACACCTTATGAATCAGACCGAAACACCCTCTACGTTCACTACGACTGCCAAATAACGGTATATCACACCCTTGTGGATTGTATCTGTTATGCGGTGGAAGTATAAACGTGGAGCTAAAACCCAAAAATGTATTGAAGTTATTTTCGATACATATAATGTCTTACGATATTTTAGGTTGTGCATCTGAAATATTCAGATTAAATTATTTGATTACCATTTGATTACCACTGTAACATGTAAACTTTTTGCCTTTTGAAATTTTGTTCTTTTATGATAGATTTTTAATATTATTTTTATTTCGCACTTAGAGCATAATACATAATCGTTTTACATCCTTTTGATTTTTAAAATAAATTTTAAACTTTAATCATTTAGTATAGTAATTTTGTGTCCGGGTACTGATAACGACACATCGTTGTGCGTCCAAGAAAAATCTTTCGTTGCAGTACTAATATGTTTGTCATTATTATTTATCTAACGACACTGTTTCATCAGAATGCTTAACCTAAAAGTGGATAATATCAATTTTTAAATATTTCATTAATAGCTCTTTTGTAATTAATTTTAAAAAAAACCACAGAATATAACCAAACAAAAAATATATGTTAAGAAATATATATTTATATATGTATACAAGCATACACATGCGCTCGTATTTTTTTAATGAAAAAAATTAGATAAAGAAAAAAATCTCTTCTTTCTTTACAATATTTTTAAAATTTCATGACAATATAGTTATGGCCTTATACGATGCCATAATAATTTTCAAAGACTATAGGAAACAGTCTTAAAATTTTTAAAGTAGGGTGCTATCCTTTAAATGTGGGAATAATTTTTGTGATTTTCATGGTTCAGCAAAAAAATGATCCCTGAAAAATAAAATAAAAATGTTAATAAATTTTCTAGAAAAAAACCTTAAATTATTGAAATGTGAATTTTATAATCTCTTGGAAAAAAGTATTTTTGTGATTTTCTTTGTTATCTTTTTTAGTATTTCAAATTATAAAAATTAAAGCAAATTAAATTTTGAACTATGTTCGTAAGTCTTTTTTTAAATTTTAAATGGAAGCTCCGTCTTGTTTTGTCAGAAAAATTTTTTTTCAGTTACTCATTCCAAGTAAAGTAAAATATTATAAATACATAAGTACAGAAATTAAAAAAAAATTTACAAGAAAATGTGTTTGGTATTCTAATTTAAGTTTCCTGTATTAAATTAATAACAACTGGTTCTCCAAAAAACTATTGGTTTAATCAATTTTTAATAAGTCTTTTTTAATTTTACATCAAATTAACAGTTCTCTAAGTTTACGTATTACGTGTTTTTCTAGACTTGCATTAGAAAATAATTTTCTAAACATTATTAATTAATTTACAATTGGTGTAGTTCATAGCTTACTTTATCAATTAAAAACTTTTAATGAATTTTGTCACAACGCATACCTCATAACATTCCTTAGTAATCAGCGCTGTACGTTTTGTATTTTATTTTTGCTGAAGTTGCTGTAATTATACATGCTTTCTCTTAAGAGTTAACTGTAAGTTTTTACATTCGTTTTCATGAGTAATTTTCCGAGATTTTATTGTCGTTTGTTGCTATTTATATGTATCTAATAATGAGTTTTTATCGGGTTAGTACCCATAATGTTGAACGTAGGAAGTATAGATAATATTTATGTAACGTAGTGGTAGACAGTATGGTTCACGTTTACAGCACGCAGTGCAGAGAGGTGTTTGCTGTTAGTGCTTGCGCTGCTGCTGCTGCTGCCTCTGGTGCATGGTAATCAATAGTCTGTTATTAAAAGCTCCCTCTTCCTACTCCTCTATGTTATACTAAGAGAGAGAGAGAGAGAGATAGAATGAGTGAGAGGGATGAGGGAGAGAGAAAGAGAAAGACAGAGAGAAACCAGCATTGTTATTGCCTGCTTATCAGCTGATGAATAACAATACGCAAACCGCGCTCACCAGGGGGCACTGCACTCCACTGTCACCCACAAAATCCCTATTCCAACTCTCCCTTGTTTCGTCCCTGTACTCTCTCTTATATTCCCATTTAATTTCAAGAAATTATCTCTGGCCTGGACCCTTTCCCCTTTTATCATTCGCCTAATTCCATTTTTTTATTCGTCCAAAATCTATTATTAGAATCTCAATATCTGATACATCATTTGAAGTATAATATCCTGTCAGAGTTGGCTAATAATATAAATAATAAAAAAAACTCATTAATTTATAAAAATATATTTCTATTTATAAAAAAGAAACCGTAGCAAAGGGATCGTTTATTAGAAGGAAACTTGTTACTAAGTAGAAAAGTGTAACGAATACGAAGAAACGTCGCATGAAGTGTTACGTTAAGAGCGTCTTTATTATTATAAAGCATAGTAGTTACAATAGAGATAAATGAAAGGCTGGAGGCATTTGAAGCGTATATATGAAGACGAACGGGGAAAATTTTAAGAGGATGGATAAAGTAAGACAGGATTATAGCAATAGATGATATGAAAGGAAAAATAAGTACCAAATAGTGACAAATAAGTAACAACTAGAAAGAAATAGAAAAATGATGAAGATATCGCTATGTCAAAAAGTTACCTTATTGAAAAAACCTTACAATGATTATAAGTTTTCAAACCTCTGATTATATAGACTTTATAAACTACTTACGTTTAATTACCTCGTCTTTAATCATTAAGAACTTAAAAAGAGGTACTC
>JAAAKQ030345922.1:14589-24629 GCA_010016005.3 Zanna intricata
ATAAAGATCATTTCCTATCCAGTAAAAACCAGATATTAAAATAAGTGTTATTAATTGGCAAAACAAAAAAGTTCTTTTCATGAATGGTTTACTATCACCATATTCGTACTATTAAGTTTTCATTACACGTTGAGTAAAAAAATGTAAAATAATTTTTTTTTTTGCTGCTGAATTAATTTAACACAAGCTAATTTTATATTTGGATTTGGATTTTTCTTTGTGAAATATATAATTATAACTTAGAGATATTATAACTAACAAAATTGCAAGGAAAGTCATTTTAATGGATATTGCATTCGTTACGTTTATCAAAAAGCGTTAAAAAATCTCATTTTCTCTTTATTTTGTAATTTGAATTTTTTTCTTTACACCATTTCTGGTGTAATAAAATCGTATGGTGCAAGAAGTATCAGTTTGAAGTTGCTTTATCTTAAGTTATAAATTTATATACACATATTAGCAGTATAATATTCATTATACTGTGAGTCCATTTGGTGGACAAAATAACAACTGATTATCATGGTTGAATATAGCAGTGCATCTAAATGGTCAAGTTCTGCTGATGTGTCATAATAACTTCGGGATAGTAAACAAAAAAAAAGCATGAGGAAACAATTTCACATTTTCCCAAGTAGGTCTGTGTCTGGTAATAAATTTTTTTGTTCTTGAGGAAGATTGGGTATGACATACTGGGAAGTAATTATAATCTCAGGTTACTAAGTGTATAACACTTAACAAACAAAACATAATTTTTCATTATTATTTAAAATTTAATTTAAAAAATAAATTAGTTTAATGAAAGTGTTATTTAATAAACATAACTACTAAGTTTACTACAATTATTTTTTGGTCTGTAACCAAGACTGACAACCCGCTACGCAAATAATAAACTATTTTTTTTTTAACTCGGAGAGGAATTGTTTACAAATCCATTTTATTTAGATTTAAAGAAACATGAAATGAATGATCACTTATGGGTTTTAAAATATTTGAAAAGAATACGTTTCTTTTAAAAGAATAACGATTTAAAAGAATGAAAAAATATAACTTATAACAGTGTATAATAAGTAAAAAGCTTGACTTTCTAATTCTGTGAGCAGCTGTAAAATATTTTGCAACCACAAAACATGATTAAAAATTGTACAATCTATAATTAAAACAGTTTTCTATAAATTCACTTTTTAATTGAGAATGCATGTTGTGTTTAACTACTGTGCAGTTAAACTATTTTCAGAGTAAAATTCCTTCATATCTATATCAGTATGATATTTTATCATTAAATTATTTTAACATCCAAAACGGTCAAATCTTAGATTGCATTTTAAGAGTGAAAAAGATATATATCGTTAATTGATACAATAATGGTTGAAATATCACGCTACCGAAACGTATATAGATTATGGATATTATTAATTTTAATTAACCACTCTGCTGTTTTATTAATTATGCGAAATTACTTTAAAGTTGGTTTTTAGCAACGGGGACAAGTTAATTAAGTTCACCGTATTTTACGTACTTTTAAAACTATAAAGAGATCATCAAGTTTAATAGACAAGGGTAGTAAGGTTTCCTCCATTTTGTTCGGACATTAGGCAGCAGGCAGCCTTAAACAAAGTAGGGTACCGGAAAGGACAGGATGACAATTTGTAAGGGGGCTGGTTGGTAAGATGACGGCTGGTACGGCTGGGTGGTTAGGTTTGTAGGCGAGGAGGGTCGGGTCGGGCCAGTAGCTAGCAGTGATCTTGAAGCAGGAAGCATTAGCCCGGAGCCGGAGGTCTAACCTGACGGATTTCCTTAATTGACTCCGCCCCGCTTTTCCTTATCTCTTTAATTTCCGTTTCCGCCCCCTTTTGTTCTTCTCGGGAAGAGGGAATCTTTCACCTATTCCGTTCCTTTTTAGCTCTCACGTTAACTGCCTTTCTCCCTCTCGTATTATCACGTTCACCTAATGTAAATTACATACAGCTCGTTCAGTCTTTATTTATTCTACTACTTATTAGTAATGAATATAATTGCTTTCCATTTGATCGGATATAAAGTTTTTACAAACGACAGCGTCAATATGACTATAATTTTTATTTTTCAGGAATTAGTAAAAATATTATAGTAGTTATTATCTGTGGTAAATAAGTATAAAATTTGTTTCTCATCCTAAGCGATAAAGCTACGAAATAAAATAAGAAAGATTTAACGCATGATCTTTGATTTGCAAATTGTTTAATTATAAAAATTACTGTTTATGTTTTTTTTTACTATGATCAATTTAATTAATAAAAGAAGTATAACATTCTTTAAAAATAAATTTCAAGTTTATGAATTTGCAGTCAAATTAAAATCGAGCAACTACCAACAACTTTATTGCTAAATTAAAAAAACAAAAGATTGGAAGTAAAATTGGAAAAAATTTTACGTTCAGTTAAAATTTGGCTGTCCTTATGGAAGAATATTGGTTCGAAATAAGTGTAAAAGACATCCTAATAAAAAGAAGAGTATTGCAACTTTGAGATATATCGGATACTATTGACGTGTCTACAACTTTTTGAAGTATAATTATACTTACCCTATTTTTTTTTTTTTTTTTTTTTTTAAGTTTTTCAAATACTTTTCAAAATTCTTTACCGAAAAACAACATTTTTACTGTGTAATGTCTTATGGCTGTGTGCCTTTCCTATATTACAATCCAAATACTAAGTAATGGCAACGAAAAAAATCTTTAATCATTTATGTAAATCAAATAAAAAAAAAAACCTCCACTTAAGTAGAAATTACTTACAATGGGAACACTGTAGGCCTTTGTACCACAAAATGTAGAATTAATTGTAAAAATATATATGGCTCATACTAAGAACTAAAGTTTTTTTAAAATATATGAAATTTTTCGATTTCTTGTCGAATTTTCTTTCAGAAGAAAGAACTCATTATCTTACTCTATTATTTCACTTTAGTTGTCGTAATAGACTAAGTTATTAGGAATATGTTTTTTAAGCTGGCAATTGATATATATTTTTATAACATCTTTTTAAAAATGAATAGCTTCATTCGTTATAAATTACTTAAAATCTGCTGGTACAAAAGTATTTATCTTCTTCATAAAAAAAAAAAGATAATCTAATTATTCAGTGATTTTAATTTTACGGAGCCATTTTTTATACTCCAGTAATACTTGTGTTACTACGATTTATTATATAATATAACGTTAAAATCAAATGAAATTAATAGACAGAGGTTTGAAAGGAAGGCTCCATTAGTTTTTAGATTTTCTAAAAATAATCACATTTTTGTGAAAATTAAAAAAAAAGATACTTATTGAAAAAAGGAATTAAAATAAGATTTTTTACTGTAAAACAGTTTAAGAATTTGTATCGATTAAAAACATCAATTTTAGTTTAAAAAAAAAAGATGAGGCACCGGCGAGATTCGAACTCACGATCTCCTGTTTACTAGACAGGCGCTTTAACCAACTAAGCCACGGCGCCTTCGTTAACGCAAGTGTGGTAATTTAAAAAATATTTTTTTGCCTTACTGAATCAATTAGTGTTTCGTAAGGTTTTGCAATGTATAACAGCTGTTTTTGCACTCCCGCATTCCGTATATAAAATTACAGCATCAAATTGAATTTTAATTTATTAAGATTTAACTATCTTATCGGTGTTAATTACATTCATACTCTGCGTGAAACTGCATATTGTTTCTTAATTCTATTTCAGAATTTTTCTTTAAAATGACTATTGAAATATGTATTTATTTAATTTTTAAAGACTTGATTCGTAATTATATTTTTTTCTTATCATCTAAAGTATTATTAACTTCCTTTTTATATATTTATGCTTTCTAATTAGAATATATAATTTATTGCTAGTAATTAATTATTTTACTTTGAATTTTTATTAATTAATTATCTTTATATTCTGTGATTAGTTTGTTTTTTAATATTAAACCGTCTGTCGATTGATTGGTTTGATAGAATACCACATTCTTATATGTTCTATGCTAATCTTTTAATCGCGACATGTTTACTACACTAAACATTCTAAATTACCAGTTTAATATTTACCATTGTTATCTTACAAAATTTTTTTATTACTAAATTAACTAAACGTAGATGTTTAAATACATGACTCATTAATCAGTTCGTATGTTAACAAAATTTTATCACGATTACTGATTTCTTTCCTCTTATCATTTTATTTTTTGTTTAATCTCCGGAACCACCATTAAGGTATATCTTCAGAATGAGATGAATGAATTGTAGCGTGTGTGAAAAATTCCATGCCTGACCGGGATTCGAACCCGGGATCTCCGGATGAAAGGCCGAGACGCTACCACTCGTGCCACGGAGGCCGGCTATTCATTTTATTAATTTCAAATTTTATTCCCCTTTTTTTTTTCTTGCTCGGACTTACAATTAAGTATTGCTCAACCCAGGAGACTGTCTCTGCCTCAAATGGGGCCTCAACGCCCACCGGCTGTATATTCGGCACGGAAGTTCGGCCCCACCGGGACTGGATCTTCCTTGCCTCACGCCTCTAACCACCGGAGACGGAGAGGTCGGATCGGGCTATGCCGTCCCCAACATCCGCCCTCAGCGGGCAGGTCTGGGTTTTTTGCTTTCCCATTGTCTACTAAAATGGAGGACTCCCATACAAGTACGAGAGCCCCCCCATCGGTTCGGATCTTTTATCCCAGATTTATAGTTTTTTTTTTTCTTGGGTAACCGATACCCGGGGATCAGTGAGTCCCCGTCCTTCATCGTCACCGCTCATCCACGCAAGCGCAGAGGCACGACGACTCTAGAGAGGGCTGTCCCCTCTCCTAGGCCAACCACCTAATTTTTTCATCTAATTTTCAACATCTTCTTATAAATATATAAGTATCAACGCCTCTATGCTTTGTCTTTTCTGATTTCCTATTTTTCATGACTCACTATCGTAAAGCATTTACACTCGCTGAAAAATTTTCAAAATTTCTGTTAATATTAAATTTATACTTGGTATTAGCGGACTTAATTTTTCATGTTGAATCCTCCCTTGCTATTTCGTAACCAGTTCTGATCATGGCTTCTGACAAGTTTTCTTTAATCTCTTCAATTAAATAACTGAACAGCTCTTTTTGTTATCCATGTAATGGATAACAAATTCCTACTCCAATCACGAAGCGATGAATACAATAAACTTAATATTATGTACTAATTTATAAAATATTGTTTCATTTTATTTTTAAATTATTTATTTGTTTTTTGTTGAAATAATTATTTATTTTACATTATGTACTGATTTAAACAGTAGCATGAGTGCTTTTTTTATATACAAAATTTTTAAACACCTATTGATTTTAATTAAAATTGCATTTCAGGATTAAAATAAATATTAAATAATAATACTGAAATAATTAGACAAAATTACAGTATTTTAAATAAAGATATAATCTTTATACATGTCAAATACAAAAAATATATTGCGTTATTACTGACAGAAGTTTTATTTGTTTATGATGTATTAGAATGAAATTACTTTTTGAAAAAAGTGAGTACTAAATAGCGCTTTGTTCAACCCTCACTGCAATGAACTCCGTGGGGGGCCTCCCGTCTGTTCATCGTACTTTACAATTCTGTCTTCCTCATACAGACGCTAGTGGGAAAAAAATTACTCTAAAAAACAGCTTAATTTTTCAGCACAATTTGAATTGTTTTGTTTGTTTTTTTTATTTTTTTATTTTATTAATATATGATTATTATTTATATCCAACGTAATAAGGTTTTAAATCATTTTTTTTTCGTATGGAATGTTTGGTTCTTCTTTATATAAGAATATTAAAAAATCTGGAAAATAGAATTAGGTTAATATGGAATTGGAAAGAAAGTTAAGTAAATTTATTAAATGTATCTGTACAACAGAAATTATTTTTTGGGTTAAAATATCATCTTTATTCAAGTTATACAATTCTAGTGTAGTTAGGGTAGTTATTAACTACCCTAACTACAGTACTATCATTACTTAATATAATTTTATTACTTAATTATTTAATATAATAATTTTATTATTATCATAAGTAACTATCATTACTTATGATAATAAGATTAGTTTTAACAGGTTGCTGAAGACTTAATACAAATTAAACTTTTAATATCCTGGGTGAGAAAGATAATTATCTGAATTAAATAAATCATTCGATCTTATAAGAGATTTTGAAATAATTCATATCACTTTTCATTATACTTCCCAAAACAATTCAAAATTTATATATATAATATTATATCATATAATGATGACGTAATGACTATAATATTTCATTTGCGTGTGTATATATATTAACATCATCTTTTTTATGAGCAGATGTTTGCAAGTAAAATTGCTATCTAATTTATCTGATTATGTGATTTATCTGATTATAGATTATCTCTAATAATTAATTAAATTTCTGTTCTTTTTAAAATTTCAAATATTTCTTCGTTCATATATATAAAATTTGTGAGTTCGTATCCCAGTTAGGAAAAAAATAAATAATTGTAATTGTGCGTTATCCTATTTTAGTTTTAATAAACCAAAGAAGAAACTATGAATAGTAATGATTTAAAAAGTAAATATATTTTTTGCGAATACATAATAAGTTATGTTTGTAAATAAAAATGCGGGTAAATATTTTAAACAATGTGAGCGACTTATAGAGTAACATTTTCAAGAAAGACATTAATAGGCATCTTTTATTATGTGCAGCTGTCTATATTAAGAGCAATGTTATTAAGTGATTGAAGTAATACATTATTATCTATGCTCTTTAATAGATTTTTGTTTTTAAACTTCAAATACTATTTCGTCCGAACAAAAAAAAAATTCTCTTTAAATTACTACACATATTTTTTACTCAATATTCATCCAAAGGAAATATGGTTTCAGCTTAAATAATGTTTTTCTAACTGAAATAGCTTATATCATTATATGAATGATTGACGATAAGCCGAAAACTGTTGGTCAAATTAACGGATGAGTTTACTGAGAACGAGGAAAAAAAATTATTGATAGGTAGTTAATAAAATACATTTTTAGATCTTTTTGCATTGTTTGCAAGATCTTCTCATAAAATCGTAAGATTAAAAGATAATCAGAAAAATAAATTTTCTTTAACCTTTTTGAAGACTAGTTTCAATAATGAAATAAATTCTGTTAGGGTTATAAAAAGATTAAAATACTCTCACTATAATTACTAAATCACTTTAAAACGAAGGTAAAAACCTTTTTTTTAAAGTGATTTATTAAGCTTCAGAATAGTACTTATAAATTAAGTGAAAAGAAAAGACCAATTATAATATTTTTATTTATTAACGTAAAAGTACTGCGTGCGTAGTGAAAATAGTTTAGTGATCATGTTCCTGTTTCGATATTCCAATGTTTACTGCTTAATGACTCTAATCATTGATGAGACTACAAACAAAAATAATAAAAAAACATAAAACACAATTAATATTTATTTTCTATTAAAATATTAATTGATTAATGATTTTTATTCCTACCATTTTTTACAACTGATCATAATGTTATTTTACTCGAGTTTATTTTCTATCTTAGTATCTAGATCATTAATAAATAAAAAAAAAAAAACTCCTTGAATGATTGTAAGATAGATGTCATACGTAAATTAGTTTCACATATAATTTCTGTAGAGATAGACAATTTTTTATTGACTATTTTTTATATGTCAAACTTTTAGTTTAACTCTTTCTGCATATGACCTGAAAAAAGACCTTGTAATTTATATATTGCCCTGAATATAATTGACAGGTATAATTTATAATAATCTTACAAGTCCACAAATGCGTGCGCTCACACGTTTACTTGTACGCTGTTAAGGTATATATAATAATATATACTACGCTAGCGCGTGAGATTACTACTGAATTCAGAAGAAATGAAATGCAAGTGAAAGTATAATGAGCATCCAGCGGTTGTATAGTTAACAGGGGAGGTATTTGGCTCCTTAGCTTGCCAAGAAAATTTAATATTACATTATAGAGAGAAGAAGAGATATCTTGGCCGCAGTCGTCTCCTTGGCGACGTCAGCGGAGATGTGTTTTTGTCACAGTCGTCTGGGCAACGCCCCTCCTTTCCCCTTTACTTCCTTCCACTGATCAACATTTCGCACCGAATTAGAAACTCCATCTGCAGCGACGACAGTGAGCGCCATTAAAAATGTCATGCGACCCTGCTGTCTGTGCAGTCGACGTTGTCGTTTTGCTCAATCGAGTACGGAAAGACTCCAGTGATCCCTACTATTTCTTTCTATTCCCCTTTTAAATGCTTAGATTTTCCCTCTTCTTTTTTCGTTCACAATCACTCCCTTTTTCATTCCCTATCGAACAACTCCATTTGACCATTGTTCTGTTTTCAACCATGTGTGCTTTCAGCTTTAGTCTCATTTTATTATGTAGCATAAGAGATCGTACTCACAACGTATTAATTAGTACTGACTTTTCATTTTAATTAACTACATAAATTGTATTTTAAACAGCTGTTCACCACAAATCCATCGTCATCGGTAGGTCACTGAACTAATACTCCAACACTTAAAAAAATACGAAAACTTCTTGAGTTTTTTTTTTTTTTTAATTTTACCGATGTTGGAGGTTTCAAAACTCCAATCTTCCACAATTCATAAGGTTTGATTTCAATGTTTAATGTTTAAAAAATTATCTATAAATGTCGAACCACTTCTCTTATAGTCTAGCTTTAGTTCTGTAATTCAAAGTTCTGCAGTTAATCAAAAGGTTTTCTTAGATTCCGATAGGATCTTGTATCACAACCAGAAATTGAACATTTTACAAATCCAGTTGCCATCATAATACTTTGATATTTATATGGAGTAGGCTACAAAGCATAAGTAATAACTTAAGTAATAAGTAATAAGTAACATAAGTAATAAGTACAAGAAAAGTTTTACCTTATGAATGAGTATTTTATACATTTCTCATAAAAATACATTTCGAGATGATAATCCTTAATCCATTTTTTTGTATTCCATGTGCTTTCGTTACGTCATCTGTGTACTCGCAATTTGCAATATCATTTTTTTTATCTCTCTGCTCTGCTGTATTCTTCAAATTTCAAAATATAGTCGTTCTCCTGGCTTCTTCAGTTCGCCCAGAGAGGCGATATGTTTTTTCAATTTTTTTGTTATAAAATGTTGCCAAATTAATTACCAAGTTTAAACTAAAGTTATCATAAAAACTTTAAACAAGTTTCGTAACAAACGCATTTTTTATTTTCACAAAGAGTGATGATGTTGGCTGTAATATCAGTCTTGGACTAACTGAGGCGGGCTGATGGAAGCGCTGCTGAAAGCTCAGCCAGGAGATCTCTGCCAAGATATAGGGCGCTACTGCAGCTATGGTGGGTAGGGGTGGTCAGAGGGTCCACATCCTTTACAAAGAGGATGTGCTTACCATGGAAAAGAGTTCCTAACGGAATTTTTTCGAGTCACGGGGGAGGTGGAGACTTCGATAATCTGTCCATACGACCGGCCTATGGTGCAACACAGGTGGTCATCGTAGCAGTAACGCCCATTCTTTCGATCAAATTATTGACCGATGGGCGCGTTCGTATAGGATGGGTGGCCAGTAGGGTCATGAAGCGTTCCTTCGAAGATCTTTGCTTCCGTTGTTGGAGTCCGGGCCATTGGGCCAAGTCTTGGAGCGGCCCGGATCAGAGAGGCCACTGTTTTACCTGCTGCGAGGCCGGTCATCTGCGGAAGACTGTCAGCCGGAAGCACGATGTCCTTCCTGTAGGACGCAAGGGCATGCACCCGGAAATCGGGACTACAAGGCTCCACCTGCATCATGAATGTGTAGTGCCTATGCATTTCAGACGTGGTGTCTGTGAGAGACAGTTCCGTCTGAAAGTGGTGGAAGGCTCCGGCATCCTCCATCAATGATCTACGGTGACCCCTTTGCAGTGGCAGTGGGGGGAAATGTAAGCTCGTTGTCCCGGTGGGGGAATCCCTTTGGGGTCCTCCATTAGAGGCATGGCATATAATTAAAAGACCGACTACTG
>JAAAKQ030346033.1:8207-26098 GCA_010016005.3 Zanna intricata
TAAATTAATATACCCTTCCAGATGAAACACGCTTCATCTTGTAAAAAACATAATGTCGAGGATACCAATAAAACGTTTAAATCACTGTTAATATTTAGTCTTTTGGCAAGATTTGTAAGATTCAGTTCTTGAACACATATTTTTTGTAGGTGTACAGTTTCAGTTCTTTTTGTATACCTTGAACGTGTGGTAGAAAGTTCAACATAATGCTGCTGTGCTAACTTACGCACTGAGTTTGATGAACTTAGCATTCTTAGCATTATGCTCTTAGCGTTATGGTCTTAGCATTCGAAATATCAAGCAGTTTCTGTTGAAACCGCTTAATGTTTGTTCATGTAACGAAGAGAAATCATTTGGTTTAGGTGGTCTTCCCCTTCGATCAGTGACTTCAATAGAGCCTGTTGCCCGAAAATTACGATAATAGTTCGAACTGCATTGCACTATAGGCGTATTTGGAAACTTTTCAGAAAAACTTTTCCTCACTAAATCAGTATACTTGTCATCTTCACGAAAGACTTGTTCAACGAGAAAAATGCGTTCCTCTACTGAAAGAACCATTACGTTACTCATAATTATTAATTCTGGTAAACGAAACAACGCGAAATGAAACACGTTCAAAAATAACTCAACAATTGATGTCTTTGTTTATTACTGAGCAAGGTTCATCGAACTCACTGGGCAACCAACCTAACGTCGAAAGAACAGAATGCATCACATAATTCTAAAGTATACTGCTCAGAGATTTCCGAACGCTCTATATTATTCCACTAACCGGTATATGAGCAAATTGGCCAAAAAATGATCATACGACTTGACCAAAAATTTTCATCACACTAAGCCAGGTGTTAGATTTTTAATTTGTATTTTGGTAATTTTTAGTATTACTACATAAACTGCATCTTATAAAAGATGGTGTGTTGTACTTTTCAGTAACATTTAACAGTATAGATTTTCTGTTGTTAACAACTCTTTATTACATTTGAAATTTGCATAAATTAATGTTATCTTAATTTTATAACTAAAATCTTTCTTTAAAAATAATCTGTAATAACCATGTACAGAACCAGAACCCTGTTCTGGTACCTGAGATTTGTACTTGAGATACTCTGGTACTTGAGATTTGTAGCATAACGAAAAGGTCTATATCATCCTACCAGACCAATAACTCCCTAACTATTAGTCTTGTTCTGGTACCCAGGTACCAGAACTGAGATTCGTAGCATAACGAAAAGGTCTATATCATCCTACCTTAATAACTCCCTAACTATTAGTCTCAGGACGTCATTTCATAACTTACATGGCCAGTTTGCCGATACGACTTTGAGTTTCCGTCATCGGCGAGTGGAGGCACAGCGTAGATCGCCAAAACTGGGAGCCCTCGCTCATTTCCATTCAGTGTAGCTCACGACATAAACGTGGGTAGCGCGATAATTCGTGTGTGTGCGCGCGTGTGTGAGTGTGTGCTTATAGTTTGTAGAGATAGATCGGTTTAAGGTAGTAACAGTTATATTTTGGACAATATTTATGTGTAAAAAATGTGACAAAATTTATATGCAAAAGTAAACATGTAGAAATGTATAAAAATTCAATATGTCAGCCTCCGCCCGCGCAAAAGCAACAGGAAATATAAATTACGCATATCGTTGGAAAGGGGAGGTTATGGGCCACGCAGAGGTACCCTAATGTCCGGTGCCGAGCGAGCGAGAGAGACTGTCTCGGGAGCGTCGCAAAGCTGGCACGGCGCGCTCATTGAACGACGCTGACCTCTACCACCTCTACCGCTGCTTATTATGGCTTATGTCTCTTACTTCTCATATCACAGATCAGTGTTGAATAAAATTGTCTGTAATATTAGTCGAGATAAGTATCATGTACCATTTAGTGTCTGTTTTATGTTAATATTAAATTTAGTACACAGTCAGCATCTCGTTTTTATTTCCATCCAATAAAATAAAAGTGACTCGTTGACTATAGACCCATCAATTTATCTGCAGTATTTACCAAATGAATGAACCAAAATTTTTCATTGGAGACTTTAAGCTTTGTTGAAAAAAAATATGATAGCTCTTCCATTTAACTTTACAGATAACTTAGTCGGTCTGTAGCTCGGAGGAACTTCATCCAAAGTTTGTAACGTTTCACATTAAACCAACGGCCGTGCGCCTCAACACAGCCCCACCCGATTTTTTATTTACTTATCTTATATTCCACAAACCATGCTATGTCAACCTAATTATCTGCAATTACCACGACGGATTTTGCCATCACATTATGGAGATATATTAAATTTGCTTCCTTTTTTAATCATTATATTTTACTTCTCTGAGTAAGAAGATAATCAAATATTCTGTTCAATAAATACACTCCTGTCTATTATTTGTGTATTATCTTAGACTAGCAGTGATAAGCAACCCAGTCTTCAGACTGGGTTTATCTTAGTCTAGTCTTAGTTTATCTTAGACTAGCAACCCAGTCTTCAGGTTAATAACTTATATGATTTTGCTTCAGTTTAAGAAACATTAGGCTTTTTTTAATTTTTTCTTTTTAACCTCCGGAACCACCGTTAAGGTATATCTTCAGAGGATGAGATGAGTGAATTGTAGCGTGTGTGAAAAATGCCATGACTGACCGGGATTCGAACCCGGGACCTCCGGATGAAAGGCCGAGACGCTACCACTCAGCCACGGAGGCTGGCCAAGAAACATTAGGCTTACAATCTTTAAAACTCTTTGTTATGTAAGTTTGTGTAGACAAACCTATACGGAATTTTCTCTGAATAAAAGCATCAATCAATAAACAAGTACCTGGGAATTAAATGCAATTTTATTTTTATGTAAAATATAATTTTATTCTGATAGATATTTCCATACATTTCTTCTTTATTTTATAACAGTTTTCTGCATTTAACCTGCTGGGATAAACAATTCAGTGTTTTATTTGTGGTATATAAAGTCACAGACAGCCTGTATTTTTATACCTATATCTTTGTAAATCTTTGAATTATATTAATAAAAGATTGATTTAATATGGTGAAAAAAATAAAGTGTACAACATTTATTCAAAAAACTTAATGTAATTTTCTTACTAAATTACAAAATAAATTTGCCTCTTTTTTCTAAATAATTATTCAACTAAAATTCAAAAACAAAATGTAAGAGTTATATTTCTGATTAATAACGACTGCTTTAAATTATATGGTTAAACATAAAAAATTGTTTTCTTTGTCAACAATGTAAACTATGATCAATATTAAGACAAAATATAAAATATCTGATTTTATATTTGGTGAGTTAAAGATTGAGCACTTTATTTGAGCTTCTTTTTTAACTTATACAACCTCATAAAACAGCAACTGGAATAACTGATTCAGTAGGAAAATTGGAAGTGATTTCAAATATTAAAATTTAGTTTATAAGAGAAGCCAAAAAGAGGCCAATAGTTCATTACTTTCAAACAGAAAACCTTTTTCAAAAAATTTTAATTATTTTAGTGATACTTTTTAATTTGATTTCATCTGTTTTGATGCTTTGTAATTTATATTAAATCTAATAAATAACTAAACTTTTTTTTTTAATTTTGTTTTTTCATACATTTTTTGTGAAATTGATGTTTGTTCTATTTTTTATAATTACACAATCTGTTTAATTTTGATTCTTGACCTCAGCACCGCCCTAGGTCATATGTCTGCTGTACAACCTTCAAAATTTTGTTTTAAATACAAAAGTGCATAAAGGAAATATTCCCCTTCATAGTACACGCATGTAATAAATAATCCTATTAATAAATAAATTAAACAATTAATTTTACCCAACTCTACCAGTAGGAAGGTAATGTGTGTGGATGGTATACTTGCTGGGTCCTTGAATAGATGCTCTGATTTTCATGAAATAAATTTCTTAATTAGTTTCAGTTTTGAAAATTACACTCAAAAATCAACAATTTAAAAAATGAAGTCAGACAATATTTACAATTTCTTTAGAACCACAAGAAGATGCATTGAATTCATTAAGTAGGATATCAAAAAGAGACTATCAGATATATATTAAATGTTTCCAAACAATATTACAAATCAAATTTAATTATAAAATTAAAAATATTATTTTACCCTTTAGTTGAAATAATCAACAAAAAGGTTAAAGAAATATATCTGAAGATCTTCAGATATAAGTAATTAACATATAAAACTGAATATGAAGAGAAATTTAAAATAAGATTTAAGCTCTCACTGTAAATTCTTAGCAAGAATAGTTTGAAATTTTACTGTAAAACTAAAAGAAAAGGACATTTGTGCAAATTACTATAAATTTGGTTTGAATATTGATTTTGCTAAAGTTTCTATTGTGAATATTTTCATGAATAAGCTATTAAATTCTTTGCTTTTTTCTACTCTTGGCATATAGCCTTACATGATAGTTTGAAGAAATCTAAAGAAACTTTACAATATTATTAAATACTCAGAAGCCCCTGTGGACAGTATTTAGTGTCTTATCGAGTCCTACCGTTAAAATGAATATAGTTTTCTGTCTCATATGGAATGAACCATTTACTCTTTTGACAGGTATGTGAGGAAAGATATTTCAGTAAATATTGACTGCAATAGGCGATTTTCTTACTTTTAAAAATTCTACTTCTTACAAGAACTTGCAAAGATACTTCTAATGATAGTAAAAAACATTGTTGGACTAACATAAAAGGAAATAATAAATTCATTAGGAAACCATCCCTGAATCCATTTTGACTAATTTCAGTGTGATGTCTATACGTATATATGTATTTCACATAACTCAAAAAGATTAGTTGAAATGTTGGATTTAAGATTATTGTAACATCTAGTTGTACACCTCCCTTTTTGGTTGTAATTGACTTAACCAAAAATGTCCAAAAAAGCCCAACATAAAAAAAAATTTGATTTTTGACTTTTTTTAAATGCAGTAATAAGCCCTCATTGAGAGCTTTTCAACGATTTATCATAAGTAGTACTTATTTTCATTAGTTAAATAGTTATTGATTTATTAATTAATTATTAACCTCCAATAGTAATAGGTATACAAAGAAGTCATGGTGACTTTTTTGATGACTACCACAACAAATCTTTTTTAATTCAAAAGTGAAATGGATGTAGTAAAATTTAATAAAGCTCAAGTAGTAATGATAAGAAATTATAAAAAAATAATTTATCATATTTCTACCCTATTAAATTTTTTAAAAATCTAATTTTCTCTTTAAATGGTTGTCCTCTATGTAGCCCAGTATTAAAATGGATTTTTAAAAGCTGTGGTAAGAATTTTAAATAATGAGTTCCATTTCATACGAATTAAAAGATTTTTTCTACAGAGTAAATGAATAAATAAACATGAAGATTTATTTAAACTTGAAATAAATTGAAGCTTTTAAAAAAAGTTTACAAAAATTTAGAAGGAAAAAAAGATTAGCATGTAAATTGAAAATAAATGAATATATACAGTTAGAGAGAATGCCGGTGTTTAATGAGTGAAACAGTATTCTTCACCATAATCAAGTGACTCAGATTTTGCCAGTTCAAAAACAAACTTGAAAAAATTTTTTTAAATTTTATTATTTAAGAGGTAAGCCTAGTGATATGAAAAGCTATGTATAATAAACTGGTTACATTTAAGTAAAGTTAAATATTGCTGAATGTAGTTTCATCAGATTTTGTTGGTATTTAACAGAGATTAGTATCTTCATGTCAGCCCCAATTAAGATTAAATAAAATATCTACAAAATGACAGGTTTTAAAATTAATTTTATTATTTACTAATTTAAAGAATTTCCTGTGATTCGATTTATTTCTTTTTTCAAACTAATTTACAGATGCCTGTTTACAATTTACAATTTTATTCTTTAAAGTAGATGTATTACCCATTGTCAGCTGCAAATTAAAATCAATCTGAAACTTACTGCTTACAAATTACTGAAACCATCTTGAATTTTCAATGCATAAACATAAATATGTAAATGATTGTCATATTGATTGTTATGTAAAAAATGGTTCTCCTTCAATAGTTGCATAGAAAGCCTTACAATCTTTCTACAGTACTTTTATGTATCAGAAACATTGAAAATACATTTGAATATGACATTTGGTGACATTATTAACATTTAACATGTAATCACATCTATTAAATCCATGGAAAGAAAAACATGTTCTCCATTGAACCTCCATTAGAAATTAAAAAAGTTCAACAAACTACTATGTATTAATAAATATTTGTTTTTTAAGAGACAGATATTTTTGATAAAAATCACTCCATAAAAAATTCTTATTGTGGTTATATTAATATATTTCTTTATATAGTTTATTTACATTATTACTTCAGTTTCTTTTTAGCAATTGATGCACATCTTTTCTTGTTAATTGAAATAATTATATTTTGTTTAGTTATTAGTAAATATTTCTTTCACTGAATTCTTTCGTTTAATTTTTATTCATGTTACAGTATCACTGCTAAGATAGATATTGCCAATATATGCTGCAACAAGTCAACAATGCATTTGATAAGAGATAGGAGGGGAGAAGTTTAGTAGAGGATTACATGTAGATGTGTGAGAATACTTTTGAGTATATGTGTATGTGTGTTGTGGAAGTGATGATCATTAGGCGACCAGCCAGAGAATCAGTCCTTGATTTGCTTCAGTACCCACACTATCCATTTAATCATAGCATCACAGTAATATACTTACTCCCTATACTTGTTTCTATTGGTGTCTTATATTTATACATAAATAATATGTCTTTTTTTAAATCTATGTGGAAGAGTTCGAGTAAACATCACAGTAAGTTTATTTTTTTATTTCATTTATAATTTTTACAATAATATTTTATTATTTCACAAACAAATATTCTTCTATTGATTTACTATTTTTGATAGTACTAAGTTTGAAACAATCATGTTATATTGATAAGTCAATAGTTTCAAAATGATTTTTGATAATATGTAAAAATGTAGAAAAACTTACCTTTTTTTAAATTATTTGAATATCTTATATTTTAAAATATTTGTAGTACTATAATTTTTGTTCCTGTAAATGCTTTATTTTTTCAATGTTAAAGTTTATGTATCTAAAATTAATCACAAATTAATTCCATATTATTTTATATTTTTTGTTCAGCAATGTCAAAAATTGTTATACCTGTAAGATCACGAAATTCTCTGGAAAATCTTTATATATATATATATATATTATTATTATTATTATTATTATTATTATTTATTATAATAACTGCATAATATGAGATAAAAATGTTGGTAAAATAAATTTGAATTATTTTTTTCTTTATTGCAAATATCTTTACTTAATTTTTATAATTTGTTTTTTCATAAACCATTTTTATTTAATATGGCAATAATATGATCTTTTAAAGAGGAGGTCATTGTGCAATAAGTTACATTAAATCATGTTAATAAAACAATTATATCAAAACATTGTCAGCTTTGTTATTATTTTGTTTAAACTCATGATATTCTTGTTCAAGTGCCAAAATTACTTTGCAACAGAACATGTGCATACGTAAATATGGCAACTCTCCACTACGTTATTTCTTTGTTGTTTATTACGGGAATATGAGTGGGTGTGTGTGTGTATATATACTTGCTTCATATATATTCTACTCCTAAACATATTCACCCTTTTTATACTAATTTATATTTAAGTTAAACCATATACGAGAAACTTGATAATTAAAAATTACGTTTTTGACATTCCTGCATTAATACAATATTAACTATTTATCATTAGGTACCCGTCATTTAAATACAGTAAAACAGACTTCATAATTAGAATAGAGATAAATGTAGACTACCAGTAGTGAAAATTAATTTTGCCCATTATGGTTATATAATTTTAATATGAGAAAAAAGTTTTTTCAAGTAGCTCTACATAGGGTGGATTCAATTAAATAAGGTAGATTTATATCCTGATTTAACCCTATGTAGCATAGTAGCTTTAGTGTTTCTTTAATACAGATGCCAGTTTAATAACCTCTGACTGTGGGAAGAAATTTTCAAATATCTAATTAATATAAACAGATATCTGTTTTAATATTTATTTAATTTAGGAATAGAAAATATCCACATATGTTTCTTTTCAGACATATTCAGATATTTTCAGATACAATAGATAAATTGCATAATATCTGTGAGTTGAAAAACATCTAATAATATAAACACAAAAACTATGGATCTACAATCTTGGTAATATTACTATGGCACCATGATAATGTTATTATGGCCAATAAGTATTCATTTCTTATGACAAACCATCTGATTTTTTTTTTTTTTTAAGAAATACTATATTTTATTTTTGAAAATTGTAATATTTCTATAAAGTTAATTACTTTAAGTTTAAAAGACCATAGAATTTTCTTTTGTGGATTAACAAAATATTAATACACTGCTTAGATTGAAGTGATATTTTTATCAATCCTGCTTGATCAGCTATTATGTAACATGACAAAATGAAACCTTTAGAAATGAAAATTACAGATACTTGATTTAAATTTCCTATACAGCTGAACAGTACTTTAGCTACTGAAATTAATTATGGTACTGTCTTAAGTCTGAAAATGACTCAATCTGGATTATATTTTAGATCAACTACCTCACTATAAAACTAAGCTGTCACTGTCAGCTACAGTCTATTTAATATAACTTTTTAAAAACAATATTTAATGATTTTTAGTAGGCTACAAAGTTTGTAAGTTTTCTTTCTTTTTCTGCTTGATGAATTAATTCATTAATTCACCACAGAAGCTTTGAAGCTTGTAACTGGGAATATTGAAATGAATTTTTGTATATTTGAAAAATGCCATGCCTAACTGAGATTTGAAGCTGGACCCCCAGATGAAAGGTTGAGATGCTACCACTCCACCCTGGAGATTAACACATTTTTTAAGATTTATATTTTCTTAAATTTTTTTAGGTTGTAATTAGTATAGCATAATTTTTTTTTAGACTTGTCACAATGTTTGGATCTTGAGTTTTATTTATTTATTTTAATAAATAAATAAAACAAATTTTATTTATTTATTTCCTAAATTTTACTTTATTTATTTTTTCTTCCTAAATTGTCCCATCAAAAAACTATTTATTTTTTCACCTCTTAACAAAAGAGGGACTTTAAAATATTTTGTTTTTGTATTTTTGACTTTTACACAAGCAAATTAAAAGTTGATTGATTATCAGTCTATAGAAAAAATTGATAATTTCAAAAATAGAGTGAACAAATAGCAAAGGAAATTTTAATTTTATTACTTTTATAAAACTGCCAACTCTTGAGGACTCAAACAAATAAAGAGTTTAAAGAAAATCTGCAATTAAATAAATTTTCATAGACTTTTAAGCAAAATATAAACTCACTTTTTGATACTATGTTGCATATGATGCATACAGTGAAATAGAAAGGCTAATGAAATTTAATGTACTAATGATTTTATTTATACATATTAAATACAGCTATATGCGTTTAAGCACAAAAATTAAGGAAATTACTATCAGGTTGTTACTGATCCATTAAAATCTCAATACCATCTGACCTTGTCACAACAACTTCATCTTCATGTATACATATAAATTTCATTTATATTAAATATTTTGTTTATGTAATAACAACTGATCATTTGTAATGTTTTTAGTAACTTCATTAATTTATTTGATTTTTTTTTTTATGGAAAAAAATTATTATACAAGAAAATAATGAATTGTTTTACTGCAAATTTTGTACTTATTTTTGTACTACAGATTTTATTAGTGCCATTTATATTTCTGTCTTGAATTTTGTACCTCCTCTTACTTCTTTTATTTAAATAGTATTATTAATAAATGAATAATGTCTGATTAAATACTATAAAAATATGCTTTGATGTACTGTTAACCTTCTTTGGTGTATGTATTGTTTAACATATTATCACTAATTATTGCTTTCAAACGGGAAGCTACTGATGTAATAAATTTAGTGAATTTGCACCAATTACATTAAATTATATTTACACGTAAATACTTCATACTCTATTATTTTTTTAAATAACATGTAGAAGTTGCAAGCAGCATTTTAAATGAATAAATTTAATGATTATTTTCATTGAGTATTAATAAAAAAAGCAAAAGTAGAGAGACCAGTGCATAAAATAACAGTAAAAATTATTTATTCCCCTACACCAAATATTACTATTGAAATAATATTCAAATAAAATTAAAGTAGTATTCAAAATCAATCCATTGATTTTTGAATTATGAATAAGTATTTATTGAATTAAAATACATGAAAAATGTGCTTCTTTTAAATTAGTTGAAAATCAATCTTCAGTATTTACATGGAATAATTGTTTGAAAGCTTCCAAATATCTATTGTAGCCTTCTTGATTTGGGGACTGCTGACACCTGTGCTCATAATTCATATAATAAGTTTTACTTGCAGCATGTTACAACAATGGATCACCAGTTACGATAGTTGTTAATTAAAATTCAACAACGAAATGGGGCTGGATATAGTGTCAAGGAGCTATCAGCATTATTATATAAGTGGTTGAGCTGGCCCTCAAATTATCAACTACCGTAAAGGAAGGCTAGGCCAAACCAATTGCATCATTCCATTATACAGGTAGATAAAAATGCTTATCTCTTCCGATTATAATAAAAAGAATATGCACAAATTCACAATCCATCAGTTGGCAAAATCAAAGATAAAAAAAGAAAAAAATAACCAAGAAAAGATATTTTTCAAAGCATATGTAAAATTTATAGATTGTTAATATTACTTAATTTTAGAAGATATGTCTTATTACACTGTTTATAATATTATGACAGATAATAAAAAAGCGTACAATACATCAACTTTTTAATATTCAAAATATTAATTCATTTTCAATGTATGAAATTTAATTTTCATTCTACTATTAAAAAAAAAACACAGAGAAATAATAATAATCAAAATATTGCAATAGTAATATTGAATAAAATTAAAACAACGTTTAAAATTAAACAATAATATAAGAGAACAATCATTTATTGTTTACAGAACTCTACTGTACAAAACAATAAAATGTTTCTTTACTGATTAATTTGTATTAGATACAGATTACCTTTTTTATCTAGATCAATTTAATAAATTATAATATTAATTCAATAAATTATATATCAGTTAGCAACCAATCATGAAAATTCTTAAAATTTATTCTACTCTGAATTCTTTCTCTTTTATTTAAAACTAGGCCTACATTTAAATTAATCTATATATGAGTAAATTATAAATCTCATTTTATCTTTCTAAAGGACTACGTGAAACTTAGATAAAGAATATTGGTCATATATATAAATTTTACAAATTAATTTTTAATAACTACTATATTTTGCAATAACAACACAGGTATACAGTGTAGGAGGTATTGTATAAACAATGCAGTACATAGATATATAAAAATGGTCCCTATCATTCTGTTAACTCTACAAAAAGGTCATTGGTTCATCTGAATCCAACCACTACCAGCATGATTATTTTAGCACTGGATATTGCAAAATAAAATGAAAAACGATCCTCCTGCTCTTCCATATTACATTAGGAGCCTGCTCCTAATACTATTATCTCTGACCTGTAGTTTGCAGTTTAGATTCACTTTTGTTAACCATTTAATGTTTGATAACTTTCTATAGAGAAGGCACATGAAACAAATTTTCTATGCTAAAAAAGCCTAACAACACCACTCCCCCTGCACTATTCGTTAATATATTGCACTAGAACCATTATCTATCATCAGTTTTGTCATATTTTTGGACTGATGGTCTACTCTTCTGTATTATTCATCTTTAATAAGAAAAGATTCTGTAATAAGTACATATTTTCTATATAATTCTAAGTAACGTAAAATGAAACCTGTTGAACAAATCTAAGGAGATTATTTGATGTTGATTCTTTATAATTAAAAACCTTTATTTTCTGGAAAGTATTCACAGGAAAG
Source organism: Zanna intricata (assembly GCA_010016005.3). Lineage (NCBI taxonomy): Eukaryota > Metazoa > Arthropoda > Insecta > Hemiptera > Fulgoridae > Zanna > Zanna intricata. The sequence goes on from JAAAKQ030346033.1 coordinate 20,179, forward strand.
AGATGTTTTCAGTAGGGCAAAAGGCTTCATAGAAATATAAAAAAAAAATCCCAAAATGTTTTTAAAATGAAACATTTTTTAATTTTGTAATTAATATGACAAACTGTTTTAAAATTTAAAGTTTGTTACAACTGAATACTTTAATGAAATACAATTAACTACTAAATATTAAAATCTTTGATGGCTCATGTAAATTAATGAAACTTTCTTCCAAAGACTTAAGTTACTAACAATTTCCTCAGTAGAGTTTCTGTACTCCATTACCAAACTGCTATTCCATTAAGCAGAACAACTTCAGAAATATATGTTTACCAGTAATAAGACAAGTTTTAAAAGTTTTTAGATATTTTTAATGTGTTAATTTAAATATCTTTAATTTAAAAGAGTAACTTTTTAATATTGTATGATGGTTCACTATTATGTTATTCATCATTTTTTTATAACGTAGCTTTGATAAGGAAGAATATACACTGGTTATAACTATATAATTACACTTGGGAGTGTGAATAGGCAGTGCTTAAAAGTGAGCCCACCATGCTGGTCTAGTGGTTAACTCATCATTGCAAATCAGCTGATTTCAAAGCCGAGCATTCTAAGGTTCAAATCCTAGTAAAGACAGTTACTTTTATATAAATGTGAATACTAGATCATGGATACCACTCTTCTTTGGTGGTTGGGTTTCAACTAACCACACTTGTCAGAAATGGTCAACCTGAGACTGTACAAGAATACACTTTATTTACATTCATACACATCATCCTCATTTATCCTCTGAAATAATACCTTACGGTGGTTCTAGAGGCTAAACAGAAAAAGAAAGAAAGATAAAAGAAAGAAAAAGAAAACAGAAATATGAAAAGTGATTGTGGTGATTTGTGCGAAGTGTATCTTCCTTTGCATAAGTTTATCATCTAGTCAGTATACAAACCATAGATCTGTTTCTATTTAAAGATTTTCTACCTCAGTCAAATGTTCTGAACATCTCAGGGTCAATTTTGTTCTTGCAGAACAAAAAAAAAAAGAAGAAATTACAAAAAAATTATTTGTATGTTATTGATACAATATTGTTTATATTTTTGTCAATATAAAAATTTTCTAAATATTTAAAGACAGCATCCAAAAATAGCACATGCCTCTTTTTTCATTGGTTTGGAATCTCTATAATCTGGTTTAAAATTAAATTATATGAGTTTATAAAATTTTCCTTTCTGAATTTCCATTGAACTATGTATGCCATTTACCACAAATACCACTCTTTGCGCTTGGGATAATAGTAAAGCATCCTAAATGTTATCACATTTTAATGAATAAACTATTTTTGTGACAAGTAATTTATTTTATATTGCATATTATTAATTAGTATATATATTGTGAAATATTGGATTTTGATTAGAGAGAATTAATTGTTATACTGTATGGTTTACTGATATACTGTTACTGACAATTTTATATGCTGTTTGTCATTATGTATAATGTTAATTTAAACATCTATTGATAAATTGAATTTTATACAATTAATTACTTCAACATACCCAGTAATTGCATTATGGCTTAAAGAAGAATATTTTTTTGTAAAACAACTCCCAACTACTTGTTTTTGTAGGTAACTAAACTGTCTGATAGTGAAATAATGTATTTTATTTCTGTAATAAAAGATGTGTTTTGATTTTTATTTTCCTTCTACCTACTTCTTTATAATGAATTAATATTTTTCTTTACCATCATTTTTAAAAACTATGTTACTGATTGGTACTATCATCTTCTGATGTACTATTAATCACTTTAATTAGTGCCACTATATAAGCTTTATCTTAAGATCTGTCCTCTGCACTTCATTAAAAATTTCAAATGTAGTTAAAATTCTCATATATATATATATTACGTGTATATATATATATATATATATATAAGCGGGTCGAGGGACCTGTGGATTGGTTCATTTGTCTATCGTAGTTCCGAAAGGTGACACTGCCGGTAAACTGCGCGAAAGTTTAAATTGTTTCATATAGTTTTTGTTAAGCGTTGTAAGTGTTGTTTGTTTGTTTGTTGTTTTAAATAAATTATTGTGAGGAAGTGTGATATCGTGTTGGTTATTTACGAATCATGTTGTCACTATAATTGGCGACCATGATAGTATTGTTAAAAATTGTGAGGAAGTCAGATATCGTGTTATATACGAATCATTCCTTCACATCACTACAATGCAGTCGCTGGGAATTCCAAGTAGCGAAAGTGCAAATTCCGCTGCTAAAGACGCATGTAATCAACCTCCCTTCACCACCCGTGTTGCTGTTTCTGATTTTACTAACTGTATAAAACATTCTCTTCGAGCAAAGTGGTAAGGTGACTGGACGGCTACCATCAATAACGAACTCCTTAAAGATTCTGTATTGCCGTGGGAGTCCTCATGTAGAAAAATTCGTCGTGAGGAAGAGGTCCTCGTCAATTTCGATTAGGACATACCAGAGTCACACACGATTACCTAATTTCAGGGAGACATGCACAGCTGTGTGTACGATGCAACTGCAGTTAAACTGTGCGCCACATACTTGTGGATTGCATATGTTATGCGGCATTGCATCGTAAATTTAAACTGCCCAGAAATATCCGTCAAATCCTGGACAATGATAAGAAAGGGTTAAATAATGCGTTGTTATTTCTATATAGTATAAATATGTTTCATAGAATCTAATATTTACAAATTTTTTTTTTATTTGTGTTGAATTTTTAATGTCGAGATAAATTTCTTTTTATTATTATTTTATTTCTTTGATTGTAGTTTGAATCTTAGAACTTTCATTTTTGTTATCCGTGAGGGGCCCTTTATACCACTCACAGACTTTGTTTAAATTCTATTTATGTTTATTTAAATTTTATACTTTTTAAATAAAAAGGTTCAGTATTACAATTACTTTAATTGTAATACTGAACAATTAAAGTGATCAGTATTTGGACTTACTGAATAAACAGAAAAAGCGTTTTAAGTAGTTCAAAAGCAGCCCACCGGACTGGTCCAGTGGTTAATGCTACATCACAAATCAGCTGATTTCAAAGTCAAGGGTTCTAAGGTTGAAATCCTAGTAAAGGTAGTTATTTTATAGGGATTTGAATACTAGATTGTGGGGTTTCAATTAACCACACTTCTCAGGAGTGGTCGACCTGAAATTTTACAAGACTACATTCACATTCATACATATCGTCATAATTCATCCTCTGAAGTAATACCTTACGATAGTTCCAGAAAAACAGAATAACACAAACAGAAAAAGAGAGAAGTAGTCCAAAAGCACTTTGTTAACATAACCATTTCAGTAATATTTTTCAAATTTCAAACTATATTTGTAAAATTTATTCTTAAAACATCAGATATATAAATTTTTTAAATTTTGCATTTTTAAAATTTAAAAGCAAATATTTGTATTTTAGCTAGTTCTTTATAATTACTATACCTTTATTCAAATATAGATCAAACTAACATTGTTTTCAAATTTTTTATTACATCAAAACCTATTAATATATCTGTAGTTTAGAAGAGATATAATAATTACTGGAAAATAGGTTTTACAACACTGCTTCAGCTTCTTCAGCAGCTAACGCTCAAAAGTAAAAAAATAATGTAAAACTTTTCTAAAATATTTTATTTATGTAACATTGCACTACTGCACTGAAAAATACTTTGTTCTGTATATCAATATTATTCATCTTGATCACTGTGTAGCATAGATCCTTGTCCTACCATTAAGGCATCTACAGTGGCATAATATTTGATAATGCCAGATTATAAATTTTAACTTCAAAAACCCAAATTTATGCGATTTATGATGAACTCAATGTGATGTCTTAATAAATGAGCCAATTGTTTTGATTAAATAAATTATAAACAGTATAATTCCATCAACTTTTCAAAACATCATAAATTCATCATAAGTTTAAACAGCCAGTTTTCCAAGTAGATTCTGAACTGCAAAAATATAAACAATAGTTTCAATATTGAATTTTTTTTAAACTGTTAACTCAATTAATAGGTTATATAATTTTTTTTTTTTGTAATTGAAAAACAGAAACACATAATTCACAACAATTTTATTTTGTGTTGTGTATTTGTTTTGTACCATTTTTAAACATGATGCAAGTAACTGATTAATCCTTTCTGGTTGGTCATTTTCAAAATGAAACTAAAATCTTACATGTTAATCACATTCTACAATTTTACACTAACAACATTAAATGATTGTGTTTGCAAATAGATTATATATAACTAGTTAGTATCAGTTTTCACTGGTATTAATTATGATGAAATATTTAGGTCTCTTTTCCTTTAAGTGGCATTTTAATGGCTACTGAATACATATCTTTGCACATTTATCCATTTAAGCAAAACTAACAAGTATACGTATTTATCAGAATTATTTGTATTTAGTATTTAATCAAATATTCAGGAAGATATCAACAATTCATCAAAGATATCTAAGATAATCAGAAAGATATTAACAATTATTCAAACTGTCATAAGTTCATCTTCAGAGCTGTTACAGTGTTTCCATGATTTGTAGCTGAATATTGGAAAAATACTAGAAAGATGTAATTTAGAATTAGAAAATGTAAACATTTTCTACTCTCGATGTATGGAATATGTGTTTTTAGGAAGCATGAATTTATTCTCAAATAGTTCTAAATTTAACTGGAAAAAATTGTTTTATTGTTTGGATTTTCTTTCCTAGTTTTTTGTCCTTGGAAACCCTCTAAGATCAAAATTTTGGTTTTAAAGGTGTTTCTATTTTTAATATCTTTTTCTGTTTATTTCTAGATTTTAACTTCTTTAAACCAGTTTATGTTTTTCTATTATAGAATTTCTTTTCGTTATAGTTTTTATTACATTTTTTGTGCGTGCGTGTGCATGTGTGTGTGCGCGTGCGTGCGTGCGAGGAATTCTTCCAATGTACTGAATCGTAAATCAATAAAAAATCTGACTAATTTAAATAAACTTGAAAGTTGTATTATTCATGGTCATGACTTATTTTCGTTAGGGAAAGTTTTTGATCTAGTAGGTCAACTCAAAAAACATCACCTTTTAGGAAACGAATCAGAAGCTTTGGAAACTAACGTTCCCATATTATTTTATAAATGTTCGTTCTGGTAGAATTAAGATCATACGTATCAATCTATGTACTAAGAAATAGTTGAAATATTTCTTTTAATACATTATTCGTATACATGACAAAATTAACCTTTTATTCAGATAATGGAGCAGCATTGATCTGGTTTTGTTATAATTAAAGATGGATAGTTTATAACGATATAATCGCTTCTATTTTTATATACGATTAGGTTCATTTTAATCGTTACTTTAAACTTATTTAGTTTAACTGATAATCAACGTCTGTTAACTTGAAATTGTTGAACATAAAAAATATATATATTTTAAACAAAAAAATTAAAAGAATTTTAAAATCAAATGCGGAAATAAATATTTGCAGTAAAGAAAGATATATAAAGGCCTAAATACATTGTTAGGCCTAGTTGGTGTTTCTAAAAATTACAATAAACATGTAAACATGATATGATAATTAGATTCCAGGTACTGAATAGTACCGAAATCATCACATCTCGTACAACAATCTTTGTTCAAGTCCGTTACAAGGTATTGTACTGAAATATGAGTTACAAGAGAAAAGCTTGTGTTTGAAGAGTTACATTATTTATGAACTGCTCTAGAAATAAAATTGAGTTTTAGACTGTATCAAAATTTTATCTTTTGTACCTTTTTTTAACAAGTTGCAAGTTTTATTTGGGGAAAATGTTTAGAAATTGGGGAAAATTACATTTAACCATTACGCGTCATTTTTGACTTGTTTTCCTGGTAGTAGTTACAATCGTCGACGATCCATACCTTTGTTGAGACATTATAAAATTACTTTTT
>JAAAKQ030346144.1:0-10322 GCA_010016005.3 Zanna intricata
CTCTCCTCTCTCCGTACTACAGCTCGATTGCCTATATGTAATACACTCGTATTGCTGTGTATGTAATATATAGCTGTCTTAGAGCGTTCCGTGACGGCAAACTGAACTTTTTTCTCCATGCTCAACATATATCCCTACCTCGCTAAAAGAAGTAATAACTTCAAAAAAAATAAATAAAAATTTTAAATAATTAATTAACTAAAATTTTTCTTTTTTCTACATTGCAAAATTTTACAATTTATTCTTGAACTTTGACTAAATTAGGTACTGTTACATAGTACTTGTAATTCGTGAGTGATCGCAAATATGGTCTAAACATGAATTTAGGCATTTATTTATATTATATTGTGGCAGTATAGGTTATGTATAATTTCATGATCATACTGCATTATAATTTTTTTAATTTTAACTAGAATATACTCGAAATATGACTTATATAATTTTCTTAATTTAACAAAGCTAAGGATGTGTGGAATACACCTACTATGTATTACCTTTTAATCAACTAAGTTAATAATTATAAAGATGAATTCTGGTATAAAAAATCATGCTTCAACCATATATTATACTGAAATTTTTGTTCATTGTTATTTTTTTCTTATAAAAAAATTAAATTCAAGTTTCTATCTGGGTTATAAACTTGAGTTACGAAATATTTCTTTAGTACTAAATATTTATTTCATAAAGTATTATTTTTATATTTTACGGTGTTTTATGCCAGTTAATCAGGATCGTATTATGCCATCGTATTATGTTTTATGCCAGGATCGTAAAAATAAAAGATTATTTTGGAGTATCTTTTTAAATATTTTATTTCATGTTTTATATTTTTTGTTTATAAAAAAATTACATTATAGCTATAATTTCATGCAGTATTTAAAAATTACGATTTGACTTCAAATATAATCTTTTAATTTCACTCACCACTGACTTACTGGATAAATGCCGATGAAAAACATACCATTAATCAATAATTAAACTCAAACTGAGGTGTTACGTTGTTTGTTTTCGACCTTAATCGGGCAAAAATGAACAACTCAACCGATCTTAATCAAATTTTTTACATGACAACTTCAGATACACTACCACAGCATGTTTAAAATTAAAAAAAAAATTGATCTAGTTTTGGAGATTATTGAGCAACAACTTTTTGAACGTTATTTTTCAAACTTTCGTGCCACAAAATCTTATACATGAACGTTATTGTTATAATTCTCATAAAAACGTAAAGAAAATGTATTTTTTACCCCCAATAACCCCATGCGACCGAAGAAATACATAAACTGAGGTTACATATTGTGTATAACAGTAGTTTGTTTGCTAACAAACTATTTTTCTTCTGTTTTTAATTGCTCATCTTCCCTTCCTTCTTATTTCTTATTTATTTCCTCAGATGTAATTTTAATAAATTACCGAACCGTTTAAAACATCGATGTAATTTATGTAAAATTCAATTACGTAAAATATTTTACATAATGATTACATTTTTATTTAAAACCCTGGATTTCTTGCATACTTTAAACATTCACAAATATGTTCTCAAATAAATTTCATTACCGCATTCTGAATCGAGAATTATTTTGTAAATTAAAAATTATGTATACAGTTTCAACACGTTTATCCTTGACGCAGGTAGCAAAAGAAACCTTGAGCGCTATCTGCGAGTTCATATCATAACAGGATGATTAATAAAAGAACCAATTAAAAATACAATATTTAACTAAATAAAAACGTAAAAAATTTAAGTAAAAAAAAATAAAATACCAAAAATAAAGTAAAATAACATAACATAAGATAAAATACAATAAATTCATAATCCCGGATATATAACCTTGGTCTACCAGAGCTGCTCTGATTAAATATTTCTGGAACATAAATATTAAGATGCAGATCATATGTTTCTCCCCCATCTCTCGATTCCATACTGAAAGTGAATGAGCGTATGCAAAATGTATAATTCTTATTTAAAGATCTTTAAATTTTGTTTTGTGTAAATAAGATATTTGTCTGATGTTAAATACTGTACATGGACATTCCGCTTCATATGATGGTCTAATATTATTTCGAGATATGTGTTATTAATATCAATTTTGATTAGATTTATCTAATAACTTTGTCTTTTGTGACGGTGCTCTTATTACTTTAATAATCTCTTGGTCCAACTAGAAAATTCTTGAGTAATTCGCTTTTAACCTGTGAAGTAGCACATTTACCCGTTCCAGACACGATCTATTATTTTATATGCTCTTAATAGATCAGAATAAAGTTTATATTATTTATCGCATACTAAACGCAAGATTTTAAAATACGCTTCAAGTTTTATTACAATCAACTTTCCTAGCCGCTGCTATACTTATTTCGTTTTCACGTTTTTCAATTTTCTATTAACATCGTTTCAAATTATCTGCGAAATTATAAAAACTTTAGTGCAATTATAAATCGAATTACCTTTTTACAGATATAATTTTGGATTAGCCCATCTCTCCGTCTCCAATCTCCAATAAAAATACACGGTGTGTCGGTTAATTAAATGTGCTTCCTTTTTTATTTTAGCTGCTATTGGCACAAGGTGAACCACGTAGTGCGCTGGGCGGCTTCGCGCAGCCGTTTTTGAGCGCTACCATCTAACGGAAAAAAATTTACAACTTAATATATACATTTATACGGCGCGTGTGTGTGTGCGCGCGTGTTTGTGTGTGTGTACACATGTAAACATATTAATTATTTTACTTAATTATATTTCTGTCGCATGGCAACATAAAGTAAAATTACTAATCTCTTTTTTCTTTAATAAATAAATACTTAATATTCTCACGAACATGATGCGAACGCGTCGAGGGTCCAGAAGGCTGAGCCCCCTGGCTAGATGGCCAGACAAGCGACCGTTTTCATTATAAGTGTAATTGGTGTTTGATTTGAAAAAAACATACTTAATCTTTGTCAAAGTTTGACATTGTATAATTTGTATATAAATAAATTTAATATGTTATTTTATGTTTGATATTTTTTTAAAGAAATTAAGATGTTTGTTAATTAATCAAAACTACAATTGATTTATTGATTTTATTCATCAAATCAATAAATCAGTTGATTTATAATTGTATTATTGATTGATTTATAATGAATCGCTTCATATTTTCATATTGTTTCATTTATTAAATTTTTCTAGTCACTACTGGTAACTAATTAATGTTAGTTAATTACAAACAAGTTGTATTTGCATGCTATCAAACTATTTTCTCCTGCTTTTACTTCCTCACCTTCTCTTCTTCGTATTTTACTTATCTTTTTAACAATTTATTAAGTATGAGATATTAATACAAGTAAACTAAAATACTTTTCTGAACGTTATTGTTTTTAGGATTCAGGCTTTTAAATTTTACCATTATTTTCGTGAATTTAATGTAAGTTTTCTCCAAATGTTCTGATTAAGCTTTCATTCCACCTTTACTTCAAGTGCATATCTCTAGAGCTAAGCTGCAAGAAGGAAAGTATAATAATCGGTCAAAAATGAGGTATGGAGGTGTTTTTGATATTTTATGACTCAGGAACCCCAAAAAACAAAAAGAAGTGAACGGGTAATGCTGTTTAAAGCTTAATACCTTTTGACGGGATAATCCGATTTTTATGAAATTTTGTACGGATGCTGTTGTATATGAGAAAATTTGTTGCCGGTAGAATTTTTAAGGTCGATATCTCAAAATTTTTTATCGATTGTACATTATTTATTAGAATTTTTTTTTAGTTTCTTCTGTTTAACATAGTAAACGTAGAAGAATGTAACAAATGTTTTGGAGGTGATTTTAGAGGGTGAGCAGGAAAAAATTTAAAAAATCGATTTTTTGAGTTTTTAAAACTCTTTTTGATTTAGTTGAACATTTAATGATAATTTTGCAATTAAAATTCGTCATAAATTATTCTCATTCCAAAGAAGAAATCTTAGTTAACCTTTTTTCCTGTATAATTATTTTTTCACTAAACAAGTATAAATAACCGATGCTAAAAAATTATTACAATTTGGTTATCCGCTTTTTTTGTATGACTTTCTGGAAATTACAAAAAAAATAATAAATTTTTTTTTTTATCAATATAGTTACTTTCCTCATTTTCTCTTTAATGTTGTCTCCTTATTCTGGTCTGTCGCATACATATCACTTGCATCACGGTCTTAATGAACCTTTTCATCGATGTTTCTCAGTGTATTACCATTACTTTGAGCACGATAATAACTTTTGATAGACAATATTTCTTCCTTCTTTTCTAAAAATGGTATAAAGATAAAAAGGAATGAAATTAATTAATTTAGTTATCTACTTTAAAAAATTTATAGGTATTTATAAAAATTATTAAAGAAAAAAAAGGTCATTTGTAGTATCGGCTAAATCGATCTATTATTCAGCTATCGAATAGGAAACCAAGAGCTTCCGGATCGATGTAACTATTTTTGTGTTTAAAATCCGTTCTCCAAACCACGAAACGTAAAAAAATAAAATATTATACAGTAAATACTGTTAAATGACCAGCAAAGGCTTTTTTAGGATATAAGCATCTTAACATAAATATAAGTTCAAATTATTTTATTAGGCCAAAAATTTGGGATTATTTTTAAAGTTTAAATTCTTATACATAATTTTAGATTTTTTTTATAGTTTTAAGTATTATAATAATCAATGAAATTTTCATTGCTAAAACTGAAAAATCATCAAATTTTGTGCGTTTGTGCCGCTAGTTTGGTTTTTGTATTGGCAAAATAATCTATATTAAAAGAAATTGTAAAAACTATTACTTGTTAGGTTATACATCCAGTATTTTTGTTGTTTGCCGGCCTCCATGGCGAGAGTGGTAGCGTCTCGGCCTTTCATCCGGAGGTCCTGGGTTCGAATCCTAGTCATGCATGGCATTTTTCACACACTCTACAATTCATTCATCTCATCCTCTGAAGATATACCTTAACGGTGGTTCGATAGAGGTTAAAAAAAAAAAGAAAAAAGTATTTTTGTTACACGGCAATTTCTTGTGTAATTATTATTATTTATAATTCATCGGGTGTTCATTTATTATGTTATTTATTTTTACACCACACGTGACTGGGCGTCTGGTTTCATTGACAGTACAACATCTTGATCATAGTTGTTCAATGTTTTTGAATATATGTCTATCGTAATTCAGCGAGTAATGATAATAACAAAATTCTTGAATATTTACAATAATTGTTCGTATCTTTTTTACGTGATATTGTTTCAAAATCTTGAAACATAGAAGTACCGTAAAATCCTGTAACGTATATTTAAAATAAGGCTCTTAGTCATGCCCCGATTGTAAAGCGTAAACAATTTATGATTTTATCTATTTTCGGAGATGCTGTTTCTTCAACAATCTGAGTTATTATGTATTCGTAATATCGTTAATAATGTGTATTAATAATATATATTCATGATGTCATTAAGTTTCAAATACACCAATACGCGCACATACGTACGTAGCAACACTACCGCCTCCCACGTCATAGTGCCCCTGGGGTCATGAAATATCGAGAAATTAAAAAAAAATCCTTATCACATTTTTTGTACTATTTTCTATAATTTCCTTCTTGCAGCATATATCTCAAGAACATATGATGCCAGGAAAGTAAAGATTAAAAAATCTATTATTTTCATGTTATCTTTCAATTCTAAGTAAATTTAAAACCAAACGGCTTTTACATGGATTTTTTTTTAATTTCATTTTATCTGTTATCTCGATTTTCTTCTGATGATAAGCGACAACCTTTTTTAACGAAATCTATCTTCTCCTGAGGAAGAAAAGTAGATTTTGAGTTTTATTCTAGTACGTGCAGTTAAAAAAACAGAATAAACCCTCTTATCTTTTGGTAATTTTTTTTTATAAACAATTTCAAAGAAAACTAATGAAATAAAATATTGTTTATAGACTTTTACAAAAAAAGTTCCGAAAATTCAAACAGAGGATATTCCCCTATCTTGCGAAGAATGTATCTTACGGTTTACATGTAATGGATTAATTTTCATAAAAAAATTTCAGGGAGGGGAAAAAAACAGGAAATTATTCTTTTTTTTCTATCTGTTAGCATTTACAATCTGTACCTCAAGGGGACGATAAGTACATTTGAGTCATGATAATCGCGGAATGAGAGGTCTCCGATTAAACCCCTCATTCAACACCTCATAAGAAAAGCACTTGTACAGATGGTTGGAGTAAAGTTTGAAGAAAAAGTAGAAAAATAAAAATAAAAACTTCATCAATACCATCTTGTGTTCTCACTCCAAGGTTCCTTCTCCAAGGTACTCGTCTGGTTACATCTCCCGGGCCCAACGCAAGGAAACGTTTTAGCCGCATGATAATAGATTTACTGTCAGATAATTTTCACGATTACCTAACCTTTGTTTGTAACACAAGAAAATTTTCTGGATTTCTTCGTAAACAGAAGTTAATCCTAGATAGTCATGAATTTCTCTATCCGTAACCGATACGGAATAAGTTGGTCTTCACAAACTTATTTTGAAATATTTGAATTATCTCAATATTGCTAAATAACTGGAAATAAAATTTAAAATATTTTTTTTTACTATATATATATATATACATATATAATGTGCATTACACAAATAATAAAACAACCTATAAAATTTTATAAATAAAAAGTAGAAAATTAGATAAAAATAATTTGTTATGTATATCCTTATATTGTAAGATTAGTAAAGCTATAATTTAAGGATCTTAAAAAAGATATTTAATTTTAACAAACGATAGACATTTATCTACGTTTAGAATCAGTAAGATATATAAAAAAAAAAAATAATAAATATAACTGTTCTTCCGACAGACAAATTGTAATACCTTGGTATTCTTTAGAGCGTTACTTCTAATAAAAAAAAAGGTCAGTTACATAAAGAAGATTAATATAGTCCAGTAATCTTTTGTCGAATAGACTATAAATATCTGTTGTTAAGTAGGTAAGTAATAAATGTTTCGACAAGGGATAATATATCAAAATATAATACGTGACCTTCAAGACTCGAGAAGTTAAAGGTTAAAAACTTATGAAATTTTAGAGGGTACTATAAAATATATTTTTATCACCTATTGTTTTTTTTTTAAGAAAAAAATTGTTAACTTCAGTAACAATTATTAAAGATTATTTAAAAAGTGTAGAAGGGACGAGTTAAAAATAATAAAAACGAAAGATGTTTCGTTTGCTACTTAAAAAGAATAAAAATTACAAAATTTTATTTTCTTTGAACAAAATAAAAAATGAAATATCCTTTAACTTAAAAATAAAACGTACTCTGATGGAAATTTTCTCATCTAATTGATAAATATATACTTTTTCTTATTGTGATTATCCTCGAACGAAGGTTGGTGACCATCATGACCGTTTGTATTAATTCACAGCTGCTCTAAATAATTTTGGTTAGATGTACAATTAAACCATTCTATATGGTTCGGCAACTGACACTCGTATTCTTCGACATTTTACACCACGCTTTCTGTCAATCTTTTCTTGTATAGTTACTCGTAGAAATCTATAAAATATTGTCCTTTATCACATAATCAAAATATTTTGATTTGGTTGATGTTTATTATTTGGTATATCTACATGAAACCTCTTCATTGGTGACCATCTGTCCAAATTGTTAATAACATTCTTTTGAATAACAACAAAGGCTTCGAATCTTTTTATAATGGTTTTAAGTGATAGAACTTCTATTACTATAAATATATATTATATATCCTCAAATCAGGATATATCCTCAATCATCAACTATCTGTTTTATGAACTCCAGTCCTTTACATATATGTACATACATATATATAAACTAGCAAGGAATTGCATGACTTTACCAACTATTAATAATAATAATTGACAGTTAGAAGAAAAAACAAAATATTAATTTTTTAGAAATGCGGAGGAAAAAGGTTTTTAAAAATATTCATATATAGATGAAGCTTAAAAAAAATTTGCTGAAGTTTTTTCTAAATCTAAACCCTCTTCAATACAAGCTAAAATAAGAAACAGAAAATTAAAAAAAAAAATTAAACATTTCTTAATATCTTTACATATAAGTAAAATTAAAAAAAAAAAAAAAATATTTTTATTGAAGGGAGATATAGCAAAAGAACAGAAAACATATATTTCAATTTTTAGAGGCGAGGGATTTTTTTTTTTTATATTTTTGGATTATGTACATATACATTACACATAAAAATTCGTTTAATAACGTTTTCTCTAAAATAACTTTGAAGAAAATCGAAACTGGTTTTTTCGCGATATCCCTCCACTCCCTTAACGATTTTGAAAGAAAACAGTTCCTTAGAAATAATTGAGCTAAATCTGAAGAAAATCGATATATTCAGTTCTGAAACACAAGGCCAAAAGCCGTGTGACACATATATACATACACATATGCACATTTATAGCTATGTTTCTTGATCTAGTTGGACTAGTTGGACCATAAAAAGTAAAGCTTTGCAAAAAAATCCGTTTCCCCATTTTTGGCATGATCACTATAATTTTCCGTTTAATCTATTATAGTTTTATTCATCGGAATGTAATACATATGTAAGTTTGGATATGTATCATTCTACTCGTAATTTCGTTTCCTTGTGTAAACGTTCGTTTGTGTTGAAGGTTATACATGTAATATATATATATGTATGATGTATCATTCCATTAGTAATTTTGTTTCGTTGTGTAGAAGTTTTTATTTTATCGAATGTATTGAGACTATTTCTTTCTTTGTCTTTACTTTTTCAGTGTGTTAACCGACAAAAACACATGGGTGTCAGTGTAATTGTATATTTAATAAATAAATCTAAAAATAAAATTTATATTTATATATATATTTTATATTATATATATATATATATATATATATATATATATATACAAAGTGTATCATGAGGTTCTCCCCAGACTTTCATAACCTACTACACACGTGAAAATAATGGAAAAAGTTCATATGTCCTAATAGCTTCGTTTACGAATTACGGCTAGTAAAAGATTCCGTTCAGATTTTCTCTACCACGGAGAAATGAGGTCGTACTGAAATTTTAGGACGTTAAGAGACAGAATTAGTAATTTGTTATGGGTTTTGACCTGAAAATTTAATAAAATAGGTCATAGAACCATACCTGGAGCAGTTTTTGAAAAATCTAGTGTAAAATCCAATAAAAACTGGGATTAAAACCCCTGTTTTTTTTATGTTTAACGATTAATAACTTTGTTAAATGGGAAGTAAACACGTAAGATTATTAAACAAAACTTGTGGAAAATTTAATTCTGAACAAAATTAATTCATTATTTCTTTGAAAAATGGATCGATCATGAAGGTTCAAATTCCTGACACTAAGATCGCCTGATCTAACACCTTTATATTTTTTTTCTGGTGATGGATGAAAAATATTGTATACAAAACCAACAGGCATTTTCGTGAGGAATTAATTGTCCGGATTATGGATGCGGCTGAACACATTAAGAACAGCCCTGAAAAATTAAAAAGAACAACAAAAACAGTATAGAAGCGTGCCAAGAAATGAGTTGAAAATGGCGGGCTCATATTTGAACTTTATTATAAACTGGTACGTGTACTGCACTTTAGTGTGCTGTTTTTAAATAACATTCAAATTTTTCTAACTTTTCTGTTTTATTCAACCTGTTTACACCATTCTGTTCACAATTAATTTTCTACAAGTTTTGTTTAAAAGTTTTATGTGTTTATTACCCATTTAATAAATTTATTGTACGTCAAACATAAAAAATACAGGCATTTTTACTCCAATTTATTGGCTTTCACCCCAGATTTCTCAAAAACTATTGCAGATGTAGTTTTGGGACCACTTTTATTCGATTTTTCAGCTGAAAAACCATAAGAAATCTTTTTTTATTATTTTTTTTTTTTTTTTTTACTTTAATAATGACTGAATTAGTAAATTTTAAAATTTTTAATATAAATTAGGCAAAAATTATTACCTTTTTTCCCTTAATTGACGTTCTAAAAATTTCATTACCACCTTATTTCACCAGGCTAGCTGAAATCGGACCGAAATCTTTCACTAGCCATAACTCGCAAACGAAGCATTTTAGAACATATTTTTGTTTATACGAATTTTTTCCAATTTGTTAATGAGTACGATACTGATAGTCCTGGAGAATTTCGTGATACTCTGTATATATATATATATATACATATATTCATGTAAATATATATATAAAAACGCGCGCGCGCGCACACACACACACACACACACACACACACACACATATATATATATCTACAAGCTTAATTCCACGGTTTATGTAGAAT